>CACKRE030004539.1:256051-268571 GCA_902602495.3 Ectocarpus sp. CCAP 1310/34 | reverse complement strand
CTCTGCCGGGACTCGAACCCATGACCTGGCCCTTAGCAGGCTTCGAGGCTACCCACTAGACCACCGGGGCGACCGGGTACTAGGACTGGTTCCATCCGGCTCCCATTAATACCTAGGAAGTCCTTGCTCTCTGCACCGAGCGCGGCCCAATCTTGGACCTGTCCCTGCCGACGGCCCCCGCCACCAGACCCAGAGCCACCAACGCTCTGCCCTCCTCCTCCTCCTCCTCCTCCTCCTCCTCCTCCGCCTCCGCCCCCTCCTGTCCTCCTCCGCCTTCTCCTCCGTTCTTCTGCCTACCAAGATTGCATATCGACGAGGGTCGTCCTTGCCTTTTCGACCTGAAAAATATCTTGAAAGCGGCGAGCAACGTCGTGTGATGACGGTGCCCGAAGACGACGACGTGTGTACCCCGTACGTCCGCCTTGTTTTCGCGACGTGTTGGCACCAGAGAGCGGAAATGGCCCGGCAGAGGCTTCACCCGTATGTTCACCGCCGACGTTTGCTGGAGTCCCATTCCCCCTCCCGGATAGTTGCACGTGGCCTTGGCCGCACCAGACTGTCAAGTCTCTACCTCAACACCGTTGTCTTCACCGTGTTGATTGACGTGCTGCGGCTCTTGTCGGTTTTACCTTCGACAATCTGAGGTAGCTCTCATCTCCCAAGCCCTTCTTTGCAGCAGGACAGCGCGTGTGTTATCTTCTGATATGTGCGTATGCATACGGCAAAGAGCACGGATGTCGGTTGTCCGTTTTTTTGTCTGTTTTTCGTCTGAAAAAAATGTGTAACTGCTTCTTGTATAGGGGCGGTATATATATATATAGACTATATATATATATTTTTTTTTTCTCCCATCATTGGACTCTGTCGTCTGCCCCTCTGGCCCCTATCCTCCACTTCTACTAGCTAGACGACCCAACCGGGGTCACATAGGAGGGGGGGGCTGGACCCCCTCCTGCGGTTCCTGCCTGAGGTATTTTATCGCGAGAAGGGTACAGCAATCCCTTCCCTCGCGACTTACGAAGTCGACTATGGTTTACTAACAACGAGCTTTGCAGCGCGTCGCTTCCATCCTAGACCAGGATTTATATAGTGAGAAAAAAACTCACTCTGCCGGGACTCGAACCCATGACCTGGCCCTTAGCAGGCTGCGAGGCTACCCACTAGACCACCGGGGCGAACGGGGATATTATAAGTACATGGTATATTATGAGGGGGTATCAATATCATCTGTGGCCCCCCCCCCTGGAGCAAGCAAACGGGGTGTCTCCCGGTTGGTGAGTTAGTTATCCCGTTGTACCTTGCTACAAATCCTGGTGTCCTCATCGTGCCAGGCTCGCGAGGGTGTGCGGCACATCGTGGATCGTCACACCAGGGGTAGAGCAAGAAGGGCAGAGCGGCGAGAACAAATCGGACTGGCTTTCTCCTCGCGGGGAGAGGTGTGAAGTCTCGGGAGCATCGCGCCTTGGGAGGGAAGACCGGGAACACGAGACATTCAAGTGAGGAAAACTCTGTCGCGAACGTGTTACACCTGCCCGTGCGTGATACGAAACTACATAAGGATATCGCCTCTATGTTTACGTTATGGCACAAGCAATGCACGGGTTGGACATGGTATAGTTTACGTGAAAGGCTGGGCTTCACTTTCGGACCCTCTTCCTCTGGCAACACTCTGTCCCATTCGAAGTACCGTACCAGCAGCGTGTTGTACCACTGCACCAAGCAGTAGATCGATCGGACAGACTTTCACCGCCACGGCAGCGGCGGCAGCAGCAGCGTCCAACCCAACACCAGTTTTCATCAGACCGATGCACATCCACAGCGCGTAATCACCGCGTACGTACGAAAACGCGCAAGGTCATTATCGGCCTAGGCCACCGGAAAGGGCACGTAATACAACAACATTTTTTCGGGAAAGGCGCGCAGGGTCTGTGCCCTGTTGAACCATCGCCCCTTTTGGCATTTCCGTACAAAAGCAGTATGTACCACAGCGTACAGGCGTTCGTTCCTGGTCCGGTCCGGGATTGTAGAAGAGGAACAAAACAAGAACGTACGGCAGGTACAAACGAGCGACGGTTTAGAGTCAATGATGAGCATAATCTGCATGGCGAAAAATAGTGGTTGCTCGCACAACTCCCCCCTGCAGCTCCGCCGTGCATCCCTCCATGTACTGCTGTGCGACGTCCACTCGTCCAATCCTCGGCATAAGGCGGGATGTGATGTCTGGGTAGCGGAAACGGAAGGTTTGGAGACATTACAATCACCGTTACCCATCCTGACGTATATGCTGGACGTCTAGACGAAAGAAGTTTGCTGTGCGAATATAGATAGAATCAGAGAGGATAGGATCACTGCATCACGTCGTTGTCGGCGCATTTCTGCCTCTTACTTGTACTTATCGTCACCACATGATTGAACCGACCTATGTATTCCATGGTATTCTACAACAGCAGGATGATTGATTGCAATTGCATGACCGGGATTTCTTTCTCTCTCGCACCACCTGTGTACTATTAGCGAAACCGCACATGACTGGGTGTGTTCTTGGCACAATGAAGATGGTACTGTATCATCGCCACGGTAGCCAGCCAGCCCACCACAGTAGTAAGATAGTATTCTACAACTGTACCGCAGTTCTTTGCTCGACTGACCGCTTCACAGCTGACGCAATTCGCATGTACTGGTACCGCCGTACTCGAAAATATGACGACCATGGCGATGGTACACATCTGTATCCGCAATAGTTAGTATGTCTTGGACGGATTGGTATGTGCCTCAGCGGTACAGCAGTACCTCAAGTGCGCATGAAGGCCACCACAGATAGGTGTGTTGGGTGGGTGCCCAGGGTTGTACAGCAGCAGTGGTATATTTGCCGGTACAATCTAGCCAGACAACGTTGTTTCTTCCTGCAGCTAGGTTTCACGGAAGCGTGGCTTGGTGGGCGCGTTGCAACGCAGCGGTAGCGGTGGAATTACTTCGGGCGAGAAGCAATGGGCAGAATTCCTCCGTCGCGTGTGGACAAGCGTTTGGGGGACCGGTTTGTCGGTCCAGGGGGAGTCATGTGGAGTTGAACTCGTTTAACCTGTCGAGAATACGTCTGATCTCTGCTGCCCAATTGTGTGATTGCATCTTTTATGCCCGCATCTACATAGCAGGGCCACGGTAGCCGACTGACCACTGAGCAGACTGCGGTCTCTCCTTCGTAGAAAAGCGTGCCCTGGCCACCCAACGTTTTGGCGGGATGTCACCACACCAACACTGCTGTTGCTCCTGCTGCTCCTGCTCCTGCTGCTCCTGCTGCTGCTGCTCCTGCTGCTGTATCGTCCTCCTCGTCTATTCAGGAAGCGATCGACCGGGTGCCGCTTTTTCCCATCCAGTCGGGTGACCCACGCACACTCTGGAGGGGCAGGAGGCTGACGATGAGCGAGGTGGTCAAGGCCGGCGTGTTGGAGGTAACGGTTGTGCAAGCTACCGGAGTCGACCTTCTTGCGGCAACGTCCACCCTGTCTCGAACGTGAGTTACGGCTGCTGTGTCCGAGGCATCAGAAGGACCCCACTCCCCCCGCGGTTAACCCGCGAGGGTCCACCCGTGTTGTGCGGCGGCCACGTTTACTCGGCGTTTACTTCGCCCTTGTAGTGTAGTATTCGGAGTCACACACCCTCGTCTGTAGAATTCGAAAGTAACGCACCATTGTGGTGCCCGGCACAGTAATTTTCAAGGAACAGTATCGATCCCCCACTCGTGCAGGCGACTACCCGTGTGTCAATCCTCCTTACCCCTGCTGTTTCTGCATCTCCGTCTATCCCCTTTGCCTTCCTCCCTCGTTCTGGTACCCCCGACAACGGATTACAAATATTAAGCGCCCGTCGAAAACCCGCACTCGTGGCACGCGTCACCGTGGATGGCACAACAAAATCCGGGCAGCCGGCCCAGCGGAGCCATCATCCGGTATGGTTCCCGGCGCAGCCGCTCAACCTCGGCGACATGAACGCCTCATCGTCGACCTCCCGCGCTAGGGGGGGCACCAGCGGCGCGCGCAATGGCGGCGGCAGAGGCAGCAGCAGCAGCAGTAGCGTTAACCACAGCGCCCGCTTGTTTGGGCGCGCCTTCAGCAATGGTACCGCACACCCCCCAGAGAGGGAGGCAGCCAACGGCCCGCTCGGTCTGGCGAGGGATCGTTACAGAGGTGGTGCAGGCGATGGTGGCGGCGATGGCGGAGAGGGGTCTGAATCCGGCAACCCGCGCCATGGTGGCGGCGGCAGCAGCAGCAGCGGCAGCAGCAGCAGCAGCAGCAGCAGCAGTGGCGGCGGCAGCGGCGGCGTTGCCCGCGGGCTGCTGTTCGAGGTGCGCGAGTTTTACGGCCCGACTCGTATCGTCGTGGAGTTGGTGTCCGGAGGAAGCGGCGGCGGCGGCGGCGGCGGCGCGGGAAGTGGTACCGTTCTCGGCGTATGTGAGGCTAGGCTCGCGGAGGCCTTGGTCGGAAGGGTCGGAGGGTCAGGGGCGTCCTGCAGACAAGAAAGAGCCTCCTCTTCGTCTGGGTTGAAGGGTGAGCCCCGTTTTTTGTCCCTATGTACACGTACATAGTTTGAGCGGCGACGTAGTGAGTCTTGAAGACTAGCTGGTGTCTTGGTTTGATGCACAAGACGGAAAAGAAACAAGTCAAGAATACACGTGCTGAACATCCAGGGATGACAGGCAGGTGCAGCATGTGACACGTTTTTCGTGTCGTACCTCGTCGGTTGCGGTTCGTCTTTGTACTTACTACCGAGTGGCATGCATCGAGTATTGCCCCGGTGATACCCTTGTTTCAAACCCCGTGTTGCGGAGGATGCCAAACAACTCGACATGCTCGGAGTCCGGCGCACAGCAGCAGTTTGACGGTGCAAAAAGCACGAATTTATTGCGGTCGGCGTCTGAAAACCCAGCTGCTGCTGTTTTGTATCCGGACTTGTGATTGAAACCTCCCCGCCCTCCCGCCCTCCCGCTCTCTTTGCACGTACAACCATTGACGAACCCACCTCAAGGCACGGCAGCCGCGGGCGGACGTCCCACGCAAGCGGCTGCCGTCCTTTTTCCGAAAGAGGAGAAGAACCAATCGCCAACACTGCCCCCAGAGAGGTATGAGGACAACAGCAGCGTGCGCGATGAGGGCGATGCCGATGCCAATGCCGCTGGCCGGCCGCGGCTCGACCTCGCCCCCTCTGACTCGGCCGCCGGCGGTGAAGGTGCTATTATCTCACCGCAAGAAGCTAGCGCCGACGCGGGTACCGGTGCTGATGCCGCCGACGCGGTCCCCGGCCCGAGCTCTACCGCCAGTGCTACCGCCGGTACCCCCGAGGAAAGCGCCGGGTGCTTGCCCGGCGGAGGCGTATTTGGGAGCTGGCGGCGACGCCGCCGAGGCAACAGGCAGCGGCGTTCCTCCAACGCCGGGCTTGCTAGCACCGATGGCAGCCCCGGGGCCGGCGGGGGTGGGGTAGGTGGCGGCAGCGGGCCCGAAAAGATGAGCAACAACAGCTCCGGAAGCAAGTCTGGGCGTAGCGGCGGCGGCAGCGCCGGGGTGGCCGGAAGGAACCGGAGCACGAGGGAGGGGAGCGGCCGGGTCTCGTCGTTGGCCGGGAAGGCGGCGGCGGCAACGGCGGCGGCAAAGAGGGCGAATAAGCCGGCCGCTACAGCGTTGACCCTGGAAGAGGTCGAGATGCTCGCCACCAGCGATTGGGGTGGGGGGTACGCGAACGGTTCGGCGAGAGATATCTGGAAAGAGTTAACCCATGTCGGGGGGGGTGGCGGCGGCGGCGGTAATGGGGGGAAGAGCAAGAGCACTGGCGCCGGCGGGAGCAGGCTGGGGCCGGCGGTGCGCCTACGCCTGCGGTTTATCCCGCTCTGGGACTGCCTGGCGGTAAGCGGGAAACGAGTTACTTTATGTTTGCCAAACATGCTTTGGCTGCTGTTTGTTGTTGCCAGATGGCGTTGGTGTCCTTGCGCGTGTGGTTCAAGGTGGAAGGAACGTCATCCGTCCATGATCAGCACGTTTGCGTCGGTGCGTGAGAGCATAGGCGGAATTCCCGGTGCCTCGTGTGCGGGGGTATAACGTCATCGCGCAAATCCAGGCTTGTCCTCGTTGTTGTCGTAGTCAAGGTATTGTGTCCGTCGTCATATGATGCATGCGATCTGAACATGTAAACGCCTCTTCTTGTTTCCCTTGCTCCTCGATTGGCCCGCCGGTTGTTGCTCCTCGCGATACCTGATGGCTGTTTGGTGCGCGCTTCTTCACTTTGTGATCAACCCCACGCTGGGATTCAGGATGGGGGAGGCGTGAATGGTCTGGGGGCTCTCCACGCGGCCGCTAGAGACGGAGACGCCAGGCTGGTGAGCTAATCTAGGCACAAGCATAGACGGGAGATTTGCTGCTTACCTGTGTCCAACAAGACATTTTATGAAGCAGAACGGGGAGCAGGCGCGTGTGGAGTAACTCCACCCGCACTATTATTGCAGTATCCGACAGGACAGGACAGGACCCCGATTTGGTGCTTGGGCGCATGTCGGATGGGGTTGCTGTATTGTCGTCGTGTTGTTGGCATCGTCGAGATAGAGAGGAGAGTTTCGCAGTCGCCCTTGCCTTTCCTTGCCAAGTGTGTTCGGATCGTGATAGTGTTGTGGTCAGTCAAGACGTCGAAAGACTGCTCTTGTGGTCGCACCGTCCGTCCCTTTATTGGTACGGCATGCGAAGAGGACAAGCTTCAAGTACATGTTGTCGGCCGCACCGTTGAGTAGCTGCCGTCCACCTCGACTGCGCCATACGAAATCACGGCACCCCCCCCCCTTTAAAATATGGTGTGCTCCGAGCCGCGTCACCCCCCCTTCAAAATATGCCAATTCATCGCCCCCCCCCAACTCTCGGCGAACCCTAACCCTCTCACCACGTGCACGCAGGTGACTTCCCTGGCTCACCTGTGGCAGAGGCTGAGCCCCGGGTCGCAAGTGTTGTCCCTGCCCTGCCGACGGGGGCTGACTCCAATCCAGCACTGCATCGAGGCCGGAAAGGAGAATGCCCTCAGGGAGCTGTTGCGGGGGATAGCGAGGGATTCCGTTCGGGGCGGAGGGCCGGAGGTGGGTAGGCCGCCACAGGGGATCAGGGCGTAGTGATGATGGCGGTGGCTCGGTGTTTTAGGCCAGTGCACCGCTTGTTTGGAGCGGGACCTGCGTGCGTGGTTGTGGATGGCTTGCATGCATGTGCTGTAGTGGTCAAGGAGGCAGTGTGTCCCAGGAAGCGAGTGTTGAGGCGGAGGACTGCTGATCTTTCTTGTTTCGGATCTTGCTTTCTTCTAAGTCATGACTACCCCAGACGGTGGAAATATGATATAAAACGGTACACGTATGGCCGGCTGTGTGTTGCCCCAGGCTGCAATATCCATGCTGTCGTCTTCGATGCTGCAAAATCAACCCCTTGTGTATTCGTATGTGTATGTGATTGCTTCGAGTCTGTCCCTTGTCGCCGACCTCGTGGTTTTGTGTCTGTGACTCCTGCGGTCGTGTGTCGCAGGGGAAGGACAGTCCGCTTCACACCGCCGTCAAGGCTGGCGAGGAGGGAATGTTGAAGATGCTGCTTGCGCATTCGAGGTTAGAGCGGTCACAAACCGTGCTGTGCTGTGCTGTGCTGTGCAAGCCCGGGTTCAGGGCTCAGGCCGTTCGTTCCCTGCGGAAACCTAGAAGTCACCCAAACGTAACAACGTTATTGAACGTTTCTCTAGGAGCAAGAATATCGTGTTGAGTTTCCTTGTTAATTTACGACCGATTTTTTTTTTTCCGGCGAATAGCGAATCATGACATTGTTCAGTCTTGAAAAATGAAAAAAATGAAAAAAATGAATGTCATCCGGTCGGAGTCCTAGACGAGGAAAGCGTGTAGCCTCATGGACGTTCTCCCCCCCCCCCCCGACCCCCCGTGATGCCTTCGAACGACGACCTCAGGAACGAGATACCCTCGAGGGTGTTGAACGCTCTGAGGTTTGGCCTGCCTACCCCGCCGAATACTATGGTGGACTCGCTTGGAAGTGACGGCGTTACCCCGCTGGCGCTGGCGGCTATATACGGTGAGTTGGACAACTTTTTTTACCCGATCGCTCAGAGTTGTGCGCGCTCCCAACTCTACACCACGCGCCCCACCGTCGGTATACTTTTGTACATGTGATCCGAGGTGAGGTCTGACGGCTGTCTACCACCAGCGCCAAAACGTGTCCTTTTATTTTTGCCTGTGGTATTGGGGCGGCTGCTGATTCTGTTTCAGGGAACGAGTCGATGGTGAGATGCCTGCTGGAAGGGGGGGCCAATGCTGCTTCGGTTGATGCAAGGGGCATGACCCCTATCGCTCACGCCTCTAGGGGGGGACACCTCCTGGCCGTCAGGGCTCTGCTCAAGGCCAAATCCACCGGCGGCACAGGAACGTGAGAAGAAGAGAAGAAGCGAGACGGAAAACATCTTGAGGCGTGCACGTACCTCATGCTGCCAGTGTCATGGATGTTCTACGATTGTACTCGTATTGGTTTTAAGCGTGCACCGGGGGGGACGGTGGAGTGTATCGTACCGGTTCTGTGTCACCTTCTTGAGGCTTGCCTCCGGTACGCATGCCACCATGAGCTGCAGTGTGCCGAAGTTCTGACTGCCAACCACGCACGTGGGTACAGACACCTTCCTCTCGCTACAAGTGTGTGTACCCTCTGGTCTCCCTCCGTACTAGTGACTGCTGTCCGCTGGCCTTGTGTCTGCTGCGTCTGTTGCTGTTTTTGCCTTTGTCGCTGTGCTTGTTAGTGGTGTGGCGGGCTTGAATCGGAGCCGCCTGGCCCGGATGGCGTGCGCTCCCTGCAAGACTAACGAAGACGGCATGGTGAGAGAGAAAGCACACCATAGACTACAGCAGCACAGTCGATATGAACTACATACAACCACCCTTTATTGCTTGATATGGAAACAAATAACTGCTGGTCAACATAACGTAGCCGGTTGCGAGTAACCCTTGCTTTGGGTGGTCGATCAACGAGACCGTGCCTGGAGCGTACATCTTGTGTAATACCATGTAGAACGGTCGTAATGTGGCTCAGGTCATGCTGCTCACTTGAAGGCCTGACCATGCCTGAACCTACCAACACGAATCTTCCAACAGTGTGGAGTAGATAGATAGATCATATGGTTCTCTCGATGGAAGAAATGTCGACAACCACGGGACCGCTGACGGCGCACCGACAGCCACAGTTGCAATGACCTGGACAACACCTCCGCCGCCTATGAAACAGCAACCGCCACTGGTACAGTATCGCCTCTCACCTATACTATTTCCTTTCGTTTTTTCGTTGGTCTTCGACAACGTGTGTTTGCTTCGGCAGGGGCCAATCGCTCTAGCGGCGGCTAGCGGGTCGGCCCAGGTCGTCTCGGAACTCCTGCGGGCGGACATCCCGTACCGCACCAGGGACCGGGATGGAAGGACGCCGTTGCACCTCGCCGCGATGTCCGGGCACGTCCCGGTGCTGCGCGTTC
The DNA here is from genome assembly GCA_902602495.3 of Ectocarpus sp. CCAP 1310/34. Lineage (NCBI taxonomy): Eukaryota > Phaeophyceae > Ectocarpales > Ectocarpaceae > Ectocarpus > Ectocarpus sp. CCAP 1310/34. Next base: position 259,046 of record CACKRE030004539.1, on the reverse strand, counting down.
TGGTGGAGGAGATGCGCAAGGATAACGGCAAGGGTGGGGCCGCCGGAGGAGGCGGCGGGAGGGGCGGTGGTGGCAAGGACGTGCTGCCACCGGGGGACAACACCCTCATGATGGACGGGGGGCCATTCAAGTGAGGAGACACGGCGTCGTTTTATTTGGAGGGGAATCGGAGACACCCTGGTCCACGGCGATGTAGTCTTGTAGTCTTTTACAGTCTGTCATTTTCGTTTTTTGAATATCCCGTTCACGAATGATTGGTCGCAGCTTCGATAGGGGGTCATTCTGAAGAGTGAAAGGGTAAGAGTTCTCACGAGGTTGTGTCAGTACGGGAAATGAGCTCTTGATATGTCCTCCGTGTGGCTTCCACTGTGGCTTCGACTGAGGACTTCCTGCTGGTGACGAGTCTAATGTGTCGCCCCTTTTGCGCGACTCTGCCGTCGCCTCTGTTGCACCAGATGCCTTTACCTTTCACTATAATCTGCGTGGCATCCAGTAGTGTATCCTTCAACCCCTCCCCCCCCTCGTGCCACTCATGGCCCCCCAAGATGTGCCAAACGAACCCCAACGTTTTGTCCTGTCCTGTTCTCTCTCCCTTTCTCCCGACGCCCACCGATGAATTAAATCCAGACTGCGCAACCTCGACCTCTACGGTCGGACAGCCCACGCAACGGCGCTTCTGCACAACCACCCCCAAGCCGCCGCCTTCTTAGAAGCCGCAGAAGCGGAACTCGAGCCCCACAAACGGCTCGGCAGCAGCATGCGAAGGGGATCGGGCGCCAGCGTCTCCGCGGGGAAGGGCGGGCACCCTCCCCGGGCTTCTGCCGCCTCTCCGATGTTGAGGCTGACGCACGGGTCCGGCTCTGGCTCGGTGCCAGAGTCGGGGGCGTCGGGGAGACCGTCTCCGATATCGTCGGGGGGGTTGGAGTCGGGGGGCTCCGTGCTTGATTCTTGCAACTCGTACGAGTACATCGAGAGCGATCAGGAGTAACCCGAGTGTTGATTGAATCGGTGGGAGGAGGCGACTACAGTAGTCGTGAAGGGTTGTTGGTATGATGTTGCGGGCGCCTGTGTAGATGTAGATGGATGTAGGTGGATTAATGTGTTTCGGAGATGCATGTCGTACGAAAGTGTGTGTGATGTTGAACTTTTGATTTAATAGCCGCGCTAGCCCAATCGATGGGCTATCTAGTCACTGGACGTCAGGTGGTAAATGCGTGGAACATGCGGGAACAAAGATCGCGCGGGGTGCTGTGTTTTATTTGTATTTGTTTGATTGCCATATACCGCGCGGAGCGCCTGAAAACGAATCGCAGCAAGAGGCAAGTCCGTATAAGCGGGGAAAATATATATGTGCGTGTTTGTTCGTTTGTATCGAACACGCGAACCACTTGGCCCAAACGACCCCGGTCTTGTTTGGGTTATGTATTTCCGTCTTGTCGATCATTGTTGGCCAGAGGTGGCATAAGAGGATCAAGTCCGTGTCTGCACGGCATTCGCTGGGGTTGTCGGGTGGTGTAGCGTCCAGATTCTGGCTCTTTGTGTGTGTTTTCTTGTGCTCTCTCTCTCCGTCTTGTGTCGAGGATAATTTTGATGGCTGCCTCTTCCTGTGATGAGGGTGATGAGCAACTCGAGTTTTCCGTGTGCCGTGTGATCGTCACTACTTCGTCGGCTGTTTGGCCACATGTGTCCCTGACAAACGTGAAACTATTTGGTGTCTATTCAGTCCTCTTCGCTTCGGATCCGCGAAGGGAACTTTTCAAGCCTAGGGTATGTCCTACGGATAACAACAACTTGTTGCTCCCCGCATCATCTTTCACTGTAAAAAAAAACTGCGAGAAATGGGGACTGCGGAACTGCACTGCAGAGGCCGTCACCCGCTCAAGCGCTTACCCTCGTGCTGTCCGAGCTCGGCCTTCCGTGTCTCGCACAACCTCCCAACACAGATTTGCAGCTGTAGTGCACTCTTCCCTCAAGCGCCGAAAAGAAGACGAACCACAAGAGAAACTAACTCCTCGCCGGACATTGATGATGAAAGGACAAGGGCCTTGTACTAAGATTTAAACTGAAGCTGCCGATCAGGGTGGAGTCAAAAATACAAGAACGCCGCGTTACTGGGACCGCTCGGTCTAAAACAACATGAAGCGGTACGTCAATTTCGCCTAGCCGACGATGGCAATATGCCACAGCTCTACACGTATCGTTTTTGCTCCACCCTACCCTTCTCCTCCCCTGTACCGCCCACCTACCTGCAGGAAGGGCTCCGGCTGTATATGCATGCTACGGCGCATCACTCGCGTTGGCGCGTGGGCACAATTGCCCCAAACTCTGCAACCTTTCCAAGGTAAACGCTCTAAGGTAATTTACAAGATTCGCGTATTTTTTGGCCAGACCTTCAAGCAGCTTCCGACACAGTGCTACCCTAGCTTGCTCAAAGGCAAAGCCTGTGCCCATGTAGGGTCGGCGCGCTCCGGCAGTACTTCATAATCCTTGCGCCAATGACCGCCTTCCGAGAATTTCATATTCAAACTATTGTATGAAGCAGAGAGTGGTTCTTCGTATCCTCTCCTTAACCTTAGCCCCCAACCCCGCCTACCAAAAACAAGCTTGAATTCCCTGCCGAGGACACCGTTTTCGAAGCAGCACGGGGCTGGCTCAACAAACCGCCTCACGGGGCTGCCGGTACACCGGCTGCCGCACCCAGGGCTAACCTGACCAAGGCCGTCCGCACCGAAGGGATGCTCACGAGGACCGTGCTGGCGGTGGCCGTGAGGGCCATGGACACCGCCGAGAAGGCGAAAGCGGTGGGCTCGTTCACCATGGCCGCGGTGCCCAGGCCGTGCGCGCTTCCTCCCTGAGCCAGCCCTCGTGCAGCAGGGTCCTTCACTCTATCGGCGGCGGCGACGGCGGCGGTAACGGCGGCAACGGCGGCGGCAGCACCGGCGGTCGTGTTGGTTGCGTGCGAGTGCACGCACAGGCGGGGGCGGGGGCGGGGGGC
>CACKRE030004539.1:222918-233239 GCA_902602495.3 Ectocarpus sp. CCAP 1310/34 | reverse complement strand
AAATCGTTCAAGCAGAAAAGGGCGCTGCTCTCGCTGTGCGAAAAGCGCGAGCTGCGCCCGCGGTCGCGGTCCCCTTTAACTTTGAAGGAAGCGTTTAGGTTGTTGGTGAGATTCCTAGGAAAATAAGCTGTCCGAAACGCGCAAGCGTGGACGGAGGTGTGTGTCGTGGTGTTTGTGTTTTTGTATTTGTGGTGTTCACTTTAATCATAATCATTTTTGTGTGTTTGTGTCGTGGTGTTCGCTTTTGTAAATCGTGTCCTGTGAGGCGAGGGTTACCCGTCCAGAGCGTGTTTGGGCTCTTACCGGACATTTACAGTGTGATTTGGGGGTTCCGTAAAGAGGTTAGGGGGCCCCGTGGGGGGTCGGAGGGGGGGTAGGGGTTCCGTGGATCATTATGACCAAAAAGTCGCATTTCGTCCAAACACAAAAAACTCATCGGATATCGACGCAGCTCGACGCCGCCGTCACGGCCAAAGCAGTTTCACCTTCCAAATCGTTTTTGTTCGAAAGTTATCGCTAAAAAACATTATGGACAAATTGTCCTGGACTGACCATACGACAGACCTATTTTCTTGGTCAGGATTGGTTTCGCGCAATCAGCGATTCTCCTTCTAGATATCGCGTTTTTGGCAAAGTGCGAGGTAAAGGGTCTGTGAAGACGGGCCTCCGGGCTTCGGGGGATACCTAAATCTTGAACGATAGAAGAACGATGCAACGCTGCAAGTGCACTCAAGTTCGCGCAAGGGGTGCGGGGGACGGGTCCCAATCAATTGTCGAATGGAGATGCTATTTCTTTCATTACTTCAAATCAACGCCCCACCCAGTGTTGAGGTCCAAACCGTGGTCACAGAAGGGTTAGGGTTCCTCTCCCCGAGGCTCCATACCCATCCACCCCTCCTCGCCTGCTTCCCTTCGACTTGTGACGCGAGGGTTGCCATTTTGTCATCCATTTGTCTTGGACGTCGGCCTTTATCCTTAGACTGGTCTAAACCATTCAGTCCTTCGACCACGGTAGTAGTCCAAGGTTGCCATTTTGTCATCCATTTGTCTTGGACGCCGGCCTTATCCTTAGACTGGTCTACACCTTTCAGTCCTTCGACTACGGTAGTAGTAGTCCACCCACCTTTCGCCCTTATCCTTAAGACCAGCACACTTTTCGGTACAATTCAGGACATCCAGCCGGGGTTGTCTCTGCGGTGTTCTCTTGATCTTATCGCAAAAGGGGTTCAGCCGTTCCTTAGTTTCCGTCGTCGACCACCAAGTCATTCTTTTTTTATGAGTGCGCAGTACACACAACAGATAAATGGACACGACGGCTACCAATATGTCTTGTTGACCCTGCTACCTACGGCGGAGATATCACTGTGTGCTGCTCGGGAATTCGTGGCAACACAGAATTTCCGCTTGAGGTATGGATTCATTGCTATCTATCTCAGATTATATTCTTTGTGTCATGCGGTACCAACCATCGTATCAGAAAACCAGCGTCAAACTTATTTCGGCTACACAAACTGCAATACGAATATTTTGATTCCGTGCATGTATGTGCACAAGAAATGATCGTTTTCCACGTTTTTGGCATGAGAAGAAAAATCCCGGTTCGTTCGCATGACTGCAGCAACGAGAATCGCAACCCACGTCCAAACGTCAGAAGGTTGCGAAGATGTTGAAGCGCCCAGCCACTGCTGTGTGAGCGAGCTCAATAGGCTACACCACCCAACAGCAGAGAGCGGTGATAATGCCGATAAAAAAAATGCTACGTGAACTAAGTACGGCGGTTGCGATGTAAGGTGTGAGAGGGCATTCAGTCGAAACCAAGCATTCCCCTCCACGTCTGCCTATGACACCGAGCCTACCTCGAAAATGCAGAGAGCTCCTTCCGTTCACCGACGCCCCCTAGCGACTGCAAAGACACTCTATGCACTCCCCACCCCCAATTGCCGTGCAAATTGTCAACTAGACCCCTTTCAATGTTCTTGCGACGCGCCAACAACAAGTAGAGTAGACCTCGACCGACACAGACAGCAAAAAAACACAAACCCAGACATCCCAGACAAGGCAAGGACAATGGCAGGAGTTGGCTAGTACGCGCCACGGCCACGGAAACACCACAACGTCGGACCGATTGCGCGGTCTCCGCCTTCAGCCTTCCTTGCTCTCTCTCCGCTTCTTCTTCTTCTTGCTGCTGCTGCTCTTGGGCTTGCTCTCGTCGACGTCAGCCGCCGCCGTCGCCACGGGACTGTCAACTTCGGTGTCGGGGGTAACGTCAACCTCGGCGGCCGCCTTGCGCTTCGGCGACGACTTGTCCATCTTCCTCTTCTTCTTCTTGCTGCCGTCCTCTTCGGAGACCGTTTCTGCCGCTCCGTTTTCCTCCTTCCCTCCTGCTGCCGCTATCGGGTCCAGCGCTTGCGCCACCTGTCCGCACTGCAGCTGCATCGGCAGGCTAGCGCTCGCCTCCCCGACCGCGGCGAGCGATGCCTTCAGCGACCTCGCCTCAGAGGCCAGGGCGGAGAGGGCTCCGACACCCTCGTCGGCGCCGACGGTAGCCGAGAGGCAACCCAAGATAGGCTTCAGGCGTTTCGCCTTGAGCATAGCCGACGAGGATGCCGCGTTTGCTTTTGCCGGTTTCTTGTCGTCGGTTTCGGCCGTATCTCCTGTTGCATTTGTGACGGCGGACGAGGCCGCTTCCTTGGCGGCAATGGACATGACGTCACTCAATGCCTTGAAGATCGCGGGACACTGGGCCAGCAGGGTTTCGCGAGAAGCTGGGTTCATCGATCCGCGTCTTCGGGCACAGAGGGGGGGGGGGGCAAACACGGGGGGGGGGGCAATCGCCGTCAAAAAGACAGGGAACAAGGGGTTTGGTGGTCTCGTACAAATTTGACACGAGAACATTTATGTAGGCAAACAACCGTTCATCATGGGGTGAGGGAAGCACTCACTTCCTGGAATGTATTTCGCGCCACACGCGCCAACAAACGCACACCTGTTCTTCTAATATGTATGGTACGCACGTCATGTTTACGTCATCCTCACATGGGTACGCGGCGACAATATATTTTTCAAAAGTTTCCATGAATCACCGAAAAAGTACCGTATGGTTCGTCGTGGGCTTCCGATCCACTTTGTCACGCTGCACTTAGGTGCGCTTTTCTCGGGGGTAGGAGGGTTTATTTCGAATTTCAAAAGCACAGTAAAAAAGCCCGGTCTCCAGGCGCAGGAATCTAAGGAACTTTTTTTAATTATTCCTTGACATTTAATGTCGAAATAAGCAGAAATGTTCGTTCATCATCTGCTGGAGGATGTACTTTTCAGAGAAATTTCTGAGACCGGATTCCGATATCGGAATTTGCCAGATGGGTTTTCTTTCCGATATAAAAAATACAAAGAAACGACGAAGTTATGCCCCATAGATCGATTTTGGCAGGGTATTTTGTTCACAATCGTTTGCGAGACCCAACCTCACGATTTGAAAATTAAGTGCGGCAAACGATTCCTCTCGTATTTCCGCGGATGGGTTTTCGTCCGTATTTTTCAAAAAAACTAAATTTCATGAGATACTCCATGGTTTGCTTGCCGCTGTGAAACGAAAAGTTCGCACGCACACACACCACCCATATGCATACCCTGCGTACCCTGCGCAGGGTCGTGTGTGTAATGTTCGGATAAGTGCAACATGATACGTGATGTTTGATATGCATATCATATGCGTTTGAGTGTACACAATACAGTTACAATTGGTGCAGAGCTAGAAAGCCCTTGGAGTTTGCGGGGTATGACAAGGGGGTTCCGTGGTATGATCAGGGGGTTACGTGGGTCGTTTAGACCAAAAATGTTGCATTTTATCGAAACCATATAACGTCTGTAGCTATCGACGTAGCTCGACGAGGCGATCACGAATATCGTTGTTTCACGTTCCAACTATTTTTTTACGAAAGTTATCGCACAAAAACGCGAACGGAAAAATTGTCCCAGACAGACCACAGACCATAGACCATAGACCACACGACGCAGCCAAGACTACAGCACACGCGAGCTCTCCAAGGTCCCTCCACAGCAGCACAACCTTCATTTCTGCGGCCACTCGCATGCAACACCCATGAGTGCCTGCTCACTTCTGGATGACCCCTGCCAGTAGACTGAAGGCCTCTGTCCTGAGGAAGTCGCTTGCGGCCGCTCCCTGAGCCGCCTTGACCAGCACTGGCAACAACACGTCAGGGAAGCGCTTGACCACCTCCTCGACCTGCCAACGCGACATGATTCCAGACCGAACGCGTTTGGAATCACCAACAAGAGATGGCAAGGAGTGCAGTTTAGATGCTACAGTCCTGGGCCCTCTATAAGGCGGGATATATTAGACGGGTGCCCTATACAAGGCGGGAAAATTGGCTGGCACAGACGGGATAATCAAGTTGTTTTCTACACCTTGAAAAAAAGCGGGTGCCCCGTTTAGGGGGGGGGTGTACTCATAGCCGTGCATGGCGTGGTCGTTAGACCATTGACCTCGCATGTGTCCTGTTTAGGGCGGGTGAAGCGGTCTGGGTCATACCCGCCCTACAGAGGGCCTACGACTGTACACGGCCCTCAGCGGTGCCGGTCGGGCCGCCGTACATACACAGTGCCAGTGATATCGCGTGATGCAGAGGAAAAGGAACGGTTCAGATTCGTCGGGTCCTCTGGACGGATACACATTGCCGGGTGTTCGCCATCGTGCCGGTGAAACTGTCTGTGACGTCACTGTGACGTCACATAGTGGCACCACTTCAGTCCATCCCCAGCAGTAATCTACGTCAACATGCGCCAAGGTTCAACCGCCACAGCCAATACCACCTCCGGGAATGGCTTCACCACGCCTTTTCGACCTTAGGCCGGGGCACGTTCATGACCACAGATCAAGTAGGAAACGACAATAACCCGAGCATAAAAATAGCAAGAAATTTCAAGACATGTCGCGATGTACGAAGTATATCTTATCAGCCGAGAGTATTGCATGCAAAATCGGTCAACAGCTGGTTGCGTATCCTGGTTGGTTTTGACGACTGCGGTATCCACCAAGATTCGTGACTGTCGCGGACCACAAGCACAGGAGCTTGGGCGTTCGTGCCTCCCATGCAATACTCATGACAACTTTTTTCTGCGTCGGCACGCGGAGGTAACAGCTACTTGTGCAACAGTATCGTAAGCGAAGTGAATCCACAGCTGGCATGCAGCCTTCACACTTAACCCCCGCACGCATCAACGAAAACACCGACAATGCGATTGATCGATGGCGCAACAAACAAAATTACACTATCCATTCCGGCACGGTACAACCTACCCCGCCCCCCCAAGGATATCGCACCTGGACAACCGTGAAGCCACCGCCCCTCTTCTTCCCGAAGAAGTCTCCCACAGCCGTGGCGAGCGCCTTCAAGGCCCCCTCCAAGGCGTCCCCGCCGCCGCCGCCCTTGCCCTTGCCCTTGAGGGATCTCAGGCAGCACAGGGCACCCTCGAGGGCTAAGGACGCGAGGGGCGAGTTCTTCTTCTCCCAGGCACGGCAGAGGCCGATCAGCTCCGAGAAAGCCTCCGCGGTCTGGGCGCGGGTGTCGTCGGCGTCGTCCCCTGGTTTCGATCCTTGTTCCTCGGAGGAGGAGGAGGCCCGGGGTTTGCACTTGCACAGGCGGTTCTTGTAGAGACCCTGTGAGGTAGTGGGATGGCGGGTAGGAAGGCAGGCGCGCCTGGCGTGAGGCGGGATCGTGATCATCGCGATGAGCATCTACTGGATGCAGCTCCGCGGCAGCGACAGCAATCTACAGGCGCAGCTACCGTGAAAGACCCGCATGAGAACGAAATTCGGGCATGATCGTCGAGGCCGACGATCGTCTCCAACAAGCGGGCCATGGACAACGTAAAGTGTGCCCAGAAGGGGTACAAAGCAGCACCGCAGCTGCGCCATGAACTAACAGTGTATCGTCGAATGGGCTATTTATCTGAGCCGGTTGGGTCAACATGTGATCGATCTTCTCCCTCTCTTGGCGTTCAATGCAGGCTTCGTACCCCACGATGACTGTGTCCCGATGGGCTAATAATGTCTGCTGTGGCGGTGCCAACCTACAGCAGTAGCCAGCCTTTGTGTCATACAACAAGAGGACAGCAATTTTTGTGCACAGAGACACAAACACCAGCTGTGCATGGCCTCTCAGCAATTAGCAAGCCCAAACATCCCGCGGCAAAGCGTTGCAAATGTTACTACTTCCGAGTATTAATTAAATTAAGCCTTGCCGCAGTGCATGGAGACCGGAGACTACCGACTGCTGCAAAGAGTTCTCGAGAGCTCTTGACGAAGTGCGTGGTCCAACTGCTGTGTGTATGAAGAACAATCCATCACAAAAGGGAGAGAGAAGCTCCCCGTATCGTACAACGAAGGTCGGCCGGGTTTGATCAATCACTCTCGTCAAGACATGGTCAACCTGCGCCCAAGACACACAAGACTTGACAGCGATAAATGGAGACAAAATAACACTGCTCCAGAAGGCGTTGGTGAAGGAGGAAAGATATGGTAAACAACTCGAAAGTTTGCGGTTCTAGGGTCAGCCGTTCACCTGGAGGCGGATATTGAGGGCTGAACCCTCGCCTCCTGTGGCGACTCCGCTTAGCTTCTCGATGCTCTTGAGGACGGGCAACAGGGCGGTGAGGAGGTGTTGCGAGTCCGACCGGCGCGAACACACCACCTACAATAGGGGGAGCAGGAGAGATGGGAGAGATTGATCAGAAGCATGTGGAGGGGGGTAGGGGGGGGTGAAGAGATGGGGACGGAGAGAGAAGCAAGAAGATGTTCACACCAACAAACAAGAACAACAACTACCCAAACGAAGAAGGGCTGTCTTGAGCGTACTAGAGCTTGCAAGGCCGAGTACAGCGAGAAGGATGAGGAGGAGCAGCAGCAGCAGCAGCAGCAGCAGCGGCAGCACGTCTGGTCGGCGATACTATGACGCCCCCTCCTGATATCTGTTGCCCTGCGAGAAGCAACACAATCAACTACGGACGAGAAGGATTGAAAGCATTGAAAATTGCAGCGGTGGCGCTTCACTGAGAGCTTCAATCATTCATAGCTACCTTGGGATGCGATAGCAACATCCTAGGCACACGTCTACCCACGTTGTCTTTATTCCTCTCTGGGTGTATATCAAAAGGCCACACCAGTAGATACCACCCTCGACAGACAGCTGGTCCGAACGAGAACCCACACAAGCCATCACGTCTCAAAACACACCCCACAAACGGCGTGAAGTACTTGTTCAAATACGTCAACAACGGAGAGTGAACAAAGACGCCTCTCACTTCTAGCAGATCCAAGGCGCGAAGTCGTATCTGGTACCCTTGTCGCTCTGCCTCCTGAGCTCCCTTCTTCCGCCCCGACTTCTTCAGCCCGATGAGAGCTCCCAACGCCTTGTCGGCCCCCGCATGATGCTGGAAAGCTTCCTCTCCGTCTTGGTCGTCTTCTCCGCCCAAGAGTGCTTCCATGTCCGACGGGTCAACCATCACCTAAATGGCGTGCATCGGTTGTACAGCAGTGCAGTCAGTGTAGACAGGAAAACAAAAAGTTGTGGCTGCTCCCCCTCCTCTTCTTTGTGACTCAGGGTAGAGACAGGCGACAGCAGTGCAGTCAGAGTGTCTGTCAGCGTGGAAAGAAAAAGCAAGTTGTTGCTGCTTCCTCTGATCTTCTTTGGGTGTCAAGGGTAGAGCGAAAAACACATTGTGATGCTTCCTCTCCGCTTCTTACTTGCTCTTTTGCACTTGTCCAACCCGTGATAAACCAAGTTCGGCAGCCACCTTGACCGTGCGTGGCCCAGACAACACACAGATACTTGCAGCCCAAAAATCGAAACTCGCGGTAGAAAAAGCGCCGCTACCAGAAAAACAAGCTTGAAGAGTGTCAGAATAGAGATTCATGCACATGCCACGGCGGTGGGCAATTATTATTATTGTTACTTGTATGTGACATAAATTAATTGTGTTTTACCTCATCGTTGTCTCCATCGTTCCCGTCGCCGTCGCTGTCGCTGTCGCCGTCGTCGGAGCTGCTCTCCTCCTGCTCACCGCCACTGCTGTCCTTCCCCTCAGCCCCAGCCTTTCCATTCTTTGCCATCTCCTCGTCGCCGTCGCCATCGCTGTCTTCGTCCTCATCATCTGAGGATGACTCGTTCCCGCCTGTGTTATTTATCGGAGACAAACACGCACACATGAGACTGGCGTCGTATCACTGATCAGCCACCTTTTAATAGCGCCGTCGGTGCTAACCGAAGAAAAACACGCACACAAACATCGGCAGGGGGAGGCAGCCCCCAGAATAGATTGCCGTATTCCCACTGGTCAGTCGGTTAGCGCGGCCAAGCTCATTGAAGGAACACATACATCGGAATCCACCGCATAAACGAGAAGGGATGATAAGGAAATCGTCCGGGCGGACTTTGAGGGGGGACCAGCCACTCTGCCCTGCCCTCTTTCAACTTGTTGCTGACGTTGCCTTCACACGAAGAATCGTCCTGATTTCCGATTCGTCTGCTCTTGAGCGCAAAGAAAAGGAATTTCGGTGGAAAAAAATTACTTGTACAAATGATCGTTGATCACCACATTTTCCGATTGGTGGTCGAGAATCAACCCCGACACGCCCCTTCTTCCGGGTTGGCACGTTCTTATTGTTGCTATGGTATTGATACGTTACCTAACCAATGACGAGACAGACGCTCCGAGGAAAAAAGAAACAAACCTCAACGCCTATCGACCATCAAAAAGAGCACAACCACAATCAATCCTGCAACTGCTGTCCCTGTGGTACTGCGACTTGTGCAACTCATCCCCGTGTACCCCGTCAACAAAAGACGCCTGCGAGAGATAGGGAACCCCTTGTACGCTTTGCTTTTCCTTGCTGGAAACATAGAGTCAGGCTCTACTCTGTCCTACCTTCATCCTGGTCTCCGCACACGGCGGCCACTAACGTGTTGAGAGCAGAACGCGTCAAAGGGGTCGAACCGCACACCATACCCCACACGCGCCTGCCAAACACACACGAGCATGCGGAGAGAGACAGAGAGAGAGAGAGAGGGAGGGAGGGAGAGGGAGGGGCCAGTCAAGTCAGGCCAGTGCATGCTTGTACCGAAAGGAGGTGGCGTCCGTGTGCAGGTAGATGAACGACCCAACACGTGTTGGTATGCATACGTGCGACTGGCAAGAAAGAAGAACCACGAACGTCCCGTAACGTCTTCATTGCTGTTCTAGCGTCGACCGCGCTAACCTAGCCAGACGACCAATAAAAAGACGTCAGTCATACATAAGTCGAGCACACCAAGCACGCAAACCATACAGACGTAGCGCAGAACAAAGGGTGGACAAGCGCCGGAAACAAAGCAACAACAACAACAAACCGCGGTAGCCGCGACATGAACCCTGAACCCCCCTGCCCCCATCCCCTCCTAGTCCTCACCTGGCCGTGTCACGGAGCCCCCGGACGGAGTGACTCGACGGCTCAGCAACGACGGCCACGAGAACGTCGGCAAGCATGGCCAGAGGGTCCGGCTCTGCACACGCCGGCGGCAAAGGGGAGGAAGAGTTGAGGCTTAGAAGGGGACAGAAAAGGCTTGATAAAGAGAGTGCGCGCTCGGAAAGCTGGTTCTGCTGTGTCCTTTTGTGGCTTCATCGTAAGGAAAACGATGGTCGTGGCTAACTCGAACGCCATCGAACCGCCGTCCCTAGCGGCGGCCACACAACAGCAAGTGCATCGTTCCCCACCGTACACCACGATTTGGCCGCGCCATCCCATGCCAGAACCGTTCCACACGGAATCCCAGGCCAACATCGTAGCAGCTGTTACCTACAGCCGCAGTCGCATCTCCCCCTTACCGTCCTTGTCTTCCTCCTCTTCATCATCATCGCCATCCTCTTCGTCGTTAGCCGAGCCAGACATGCGGCCGTAGGTCTCGACGAGATCAGTAATGTGCTGGCTGCGCTCCATTTCCCGGCCGCGTACCCCCTCCTTCGACCCTTCCAGCATGTGCAGCGACACCAGCAGCAGGATGCCGGCGAACGCAGAGCCGAGCTTGTCGTCCCTGTGGCCCGCACCGGCAGCAGCAACACCAGCCACAGCAATCAACAACAACAGTCAGCAATAGTATCTCCACAACCGTAACCTCTCCCGGAGTCTGGTCTCGCCCACCGTCCTGAGCGTGCCGCTGCAAGAGCGAGGGGAACGGCCTTCCCCGCCACACCAACGTTTCATCCTCTCCACAACACACCTCTATGTGACACCCCCCCCCCCTCCGGTCTAACGACTACGGCATGCGTC
>CACKRE030004539.1:182219-209614 GCA_902602495.3 Ectocarpus sp. CCAP 1310/34 | reverse complement strand
GGGGGGGGGGAGGGGGGGACGAGGGGACGTGGTGCTGCTGTAAGGGCGAACCAAGTTCACAAGAACAGCCCGCCACCCGGCAATATTCAGAATTTAAAGAAAAAAGTTGATGGTGAAGTTCGTGTCGCGTGACATGTCGTCCCCAATAACAAAAATACAATAAGTGGAAGAGTACACAAACACGTTCAAAACACACACACGCACATGAGAGGTAAAACGCCATTTCACCAGTGGCGTGCAAAAGTGGAGCCTCCACATCCAGCGCGTTGCCACCATGGGGCCTGTGAAGACTTTCAGACCCCAAAGAAGCGGAGCGACGCCATACATTAACACTTATAGGACCTTGCAACTCTTCGCTAACCGTATCCTTCGAGGGAAGAGTTTCATGGCCTGCTTGTACTTTGGCTCGGTGACTTTCCGCTTGTTGGGGTCCCTGAAAGTCTTCACGAGCTCCATGATGGCAACGCACTGGATGCGAGGATTTTTCATTTCCCCCGAATTTTTGGTGTCATCTTGTGTGCTTGTTGACTGTGATTTTTCTCATTTGATTGAGTGCACCGCACACAACAAGAGTACCCCGCGAGGGGACCCCGCTGGAAGCGCCACCGGAGGCCAACCCCCCCCCCACCCCCCCAACGATCCAACCGCTAAGACCTGCAAAATATGAGTATTCCCCCCCCCCGGTGTTTGCCATCGGGGTTGGGTTTTCGTCGCTTGGCAACGACGTTGTAAAACAAGCCGCCGCCCCCGGTGTTTGCCATCGGGATTGGGTTTCGTCGCTTGGCAACGACGTTGTAAAACAAGCCAATTCACTTCGTGAACTCGGCAACCAGGTTACCGTTTGATTTTTTACCTCCGGATTTTTTTTTGGCGGTAACCATAATGGTGGTCGAGTAGATCATGTTGTGCGGGGTGGAGAACCCTCACTCCGCGCAAGGGGGATGATCGCACCACGTTGTGTTAAAATGGTCAAGCACCCTCGAGGCAGTTACACAGTGCTTACAACTGTCTCTGGAAGTGAAAGCACCAGAAAATAAATTAATTCATACGCAGCTGTCATCCGTACGCAAGGAAGTAAGCACAAGATGCCGAACACCCTTAGCAGGATGCAGCGCACCCTTCATGCGACTCGCCGAATATCTCACGGCGCTTCGCGCTTGGTGATGTGAGAGCCTGGTCCGGTGAGAACCCGGCGTGCTCCGTCCCGGCTTTGTAGGGATGCGAGGTCAATGGTCTAACGACTACGACATGCACGACTATGAGTACCCCCCCCCCCCCCCCCCCCCTCCCCCCCCGTCGGGCGCTCTGCCCGTACCGTGCGCGCAGCCTGGGATTTTCGACGAACCGGAAGCCGACTCTCCTGCCTTGCTGCTGAAGATGCTTACGGCAGAGGATCCAGACAAAGGCCTGCCCCCAGGTGTGCTATTGTTGTGTGTGCGCTAGCATCGACCGCGCTAGTCGGTTGACCAATGAAAATACGCCAGTTTCATTGCAGTTGAGTGAGTTGAGTCGAGTTGTGTGCGTGTTCACGTTCAACAACAGGTATTCGTGTCGCATGGGCCGACCCCTTTCCTCTCTTGGTTTCTGTTTCATTCGGCGGGGGCCCTTCCAGCAGCTTTGCCGCTAGGGGCAAGACTGCCATGCTAGATGAGCTACCGGGATTTGCGAGAAAGCCAGCAACAAACGTGGCCTGCTGGGTCTAGCTCATAATCGTATCGATTGGAGCGCCTGTTTCGATTGGGCTTGGTATTCCGCAGTTGCAAGCAGCAGTGGTCGATTAGACAGGGGCACCTTTCGCGTGAAACCAGAGGCAATTGTTTACCGTGCGTGTTTGGCATGTGCGCCTTATGGATCGAAAGTGGGTAGGTGGCAGAGATACAAACGATGCCGCCCCCTACGATACGTGCGTGTGATGCGTACTTCGTCGGTGAGAAGGGGGGGGGGGGGCGACGGAGACGCAAAACCTCGCCCAGCCGTGCATCATTTGTCGAGGTGTTTTCCGACCCAAAGGTGAACCTAGGGTATGCATTGATTTCTGACTGATTTTGTGAAAATCAGCGATGAATTTGGGGGTTCCGCCGCACGGCGACCCCACCCCCCCACTTCTTTTGTTGACACCGGCACCCCGTTCTTACCCCCCCCCTTGTTTTTGTCCCTTTTTTTTCCCTTCCTCTGGCGTTACCTTTCCGAAAAAATCGGACCGACTCCGTAACTCGAAATACAACACGGACAATTTTTACGATAGGCTTCTTGGCGCCTCTGATGGCGGAGTTAGATGCTCAAGGCGGGCTGGGGGACGTGGTGGGGGGGCTGGTCGAGAGCTTGAACGCACAGATAGGGGTGAGAACGACACGGCACGGCTGCAAGCAAGTCACCTCAACTCACCTCTACACCTAGTGCTCACCCGACCCCAATACACGCATGTAGAGTGAGAGGCGAGAGCAGATCGGGTGACGTACTGTAGTGCGGGCACAGGTTGGGGGTCACGCAAAGGTGCGGTATTCAGCGGTACTTTTTTGAGTAGGTGAGGAGCGTTTCCCTTGCAAATAGAGGGACAGATAAGGTGGCAGGATCGCTACTGTAGAAACTACGACGGACGGGTATACCATTGGATGACACGGACAAAAAGATATTTTATTGCTTACAGCTTAGCGATGTTTTTCAAAGAACAATAACGCATCGCAATTTCGTTCTTGCGGTGCAACAAACTGTGTATCAATGACGCGAATGGCCTGCCTAAATGCATTTGCTGGCCAACCCTTTTTCCCTTTTTTTCGTTCGCGGTATTGTCAGCGATGCATATATAACCCGATTTCCGGAACGACCCACCTACCTGTGTACAGGCGTGTAAGTCGGCGTCGGATCCATGGCTAGCCCCCTGCGCAGGGCTGACAAGTCTGCTGCAAGCGTCAAAGAAGGCCTGCGACATTGCTGTGAAGGCGAAGGGGTTTGCACTTCCGAAAGAAGGAACGCCGGAGGGTGGGTGTTTCGTTTACCTCTGCAGAATGGCTATCCCTTTCACTCGCGCAGTTGTAGCATACGACCGATCGAGATACCGATTCCCCCTTTCTTAGTCTCACCGGGGCACAGGAGCATGTGCATCAGTTTTGCCCTGCTGCCAAACAATACGAGTACAGAACACGCTCTCCTCTGGAGACACGACCGGCCAGTTCCAGACATGACCGGCTGGTTCCAGCTCCTCTTCTCTTCTAGGTCGTTGACCCTCGCCGTAAGCCTTGAAGCATGTTGTTGTCATGTGCTAGTATGGTTGGTTATCATGGGCGGATACTAAGACCATGGGGGAGCTCAACTGGATGCAATCATTTGCACCATAGTCAGGATAAATTTCGAAGACGAAGCGCCGGATGACCCCTCGGCCATGACGCGTCGCAGACATCGCAGCCACACTTACGGCGAGGCCACCGAGCATCAGTGGTTGTCGCCCGTGGGAGGTGCGCCACCTATCTCGAGGAACCTCAGGCCGACGGTGGATTGAAACCCCGTCTACCTAGATTTCCTCAAGATATGTACCGGACTTGGCATGGAGGTAAACCACTGATGCTCGGGCGGGCACGTCGGCCTCGCCGTAAGTGTGGCGGCGAAGCCTGCGACACGTCATGGCCGGGGGGGCATCCGACGCTTCGATTTCCATCAAATGATTGCACCCAAACTTGAGCTCCCTTAGCGTCCGCCCTGCATACTCCGGCCCACGATGACCAGCTATTATAGCTTACGACAACGACATGTTTTCGGCGAGGGTCAACGCCCTCGAGGAGAAGAGGAGCTGGAACAAGCCGGTCGCGTCTCTAGTTAACAATGTGCTCTTGAACTCGCATTGTTTGGCCGCACGGTATTGTGCTTGTTGTTTGAGCACGCTTCAGCGCGAAACCATGACCGATGACAGCCGCTTGTGTATGTGTCGTGACTGCGTCTTGTTGCACTTGACTATAGACTGAACGTGTAGGAATCAATCACATTTGATGAAATGGTGTGCATGAGTGTGTTGTATCCTTTGTTTGCTCACCTGCGTGCGTGATCGCTTAACTGTCAATAGCAACAACAGGAACACCAACCCCAATGAATAGCAGCGACAACGACTACCGCTGCGTCCCCAGCTTTAAAAGAATGCAGCTTCACACAACGATGCTTTGTGACCAACGCCGTACCCCTCCCCCCCCCCTTTACAAAATGCGTTGGTGATGGCAGCTGCACCGGTACCGGCTCCCGCTCCGACGGGGCCAAGCGCTCTCCAGATGCTGCTCATGCAGGGGGCTGCGCGGAATCGCATGGTCAGCCCCAGATCGGGGCCCATGGCAGCGAACAACACGGTGCTCGGACGCATTCTTCGTATAGGTGTGCATGTGTTGGCATCGACCGCATCGACCGCATCGACCGCCTCACCCGGCTGACCAATGAAAATGCGTCGGTCTTCGTGCGGTTTGTGTGTGTGTTTTGCGTGCTTTTGCTTCATTTATTGTGGGCGCCAGGGTACGCCTTCTTGTATGGTGTGTGTGATGTTGGACGCACCAGCCGGGGTCACACAGGAGGTGGAACGCGAAAAATAACGATTCTTTCTATGCATCAACTACTGCTGTCGGCTGTAGACTTGCTTTTGGCTGGCGTCCGATGTGGTGTACTGATGTGGTTCAGCGAATCGGCTGGGTTCGTCTATTTCGGCAGGGCGAGGTTCAAGTGAGCATCAGCATGGTGTTTTTTTTGGCCGTCGATTTCGCCTTCCATTCCGTTCCGCAATCCTTCTCTTTCCTCTCTCCTACTGCTATGATCGTGCGATGTATTTGGTCTTCAAGTACTCTGCTCAACGTTGTACGATTGTGCTGCTCTCGAACTGAAGCGTGCTACTCTCGTGCTGAAGTATTCCTTGTCGTGCTGGCGTGACAATAAACTTGGAAAAGAGTCTTTGGCCCTAGGGTAAATGAGCTTTTTGCTATCGTCTTCGACCTCTTTGTGGAGTGTGCATTTCACTTGTTCAAAAATTCAACCCCTGGCTACTGCGTAACATCTCTCGTGTGTTCTACGGTCGTTCCTCATTTTGCAACATCTTGTGGTGGCGTTTATTGTCTCACAAGTTTACATCTCTCTCCTCGGTTGTTGCTATTTTTGCCAACCTCTTGCCGTTGAGGTAGTTACCTGTTGGTAACGTGGTAAATACATCTCTCTGTCTTCAAAATGAACATTCCAACCGTACCCCTGTTCCCAACCCCAACTAACTGACGAAACGTGACTGAAACAGGCTTCCCCGCGACGGATCCGCTAGTGAGGGATAGCTTCGACAAAGTCTACCGCCGCGGCCAGCCGGGCGTCAATTCCGCCCTGCAGACAGTGCAAGGACGGTTGAAGGTGGTCCACTCCGTGGCATCCGGGATCGTGATGCTCCTTGTCAAAGCTTCCGTCGAGGTGTGTCGTGGCCCTCACCCTCGAACCCTTACCCTAAAGCTTGCCTACCCTCGCCTAGCCTAAACTAAACCCTAATTCTAGCGCTCTCGGGACTAATTTTACCACAAGACGATGGTCGAGGTGAGTTGTGTCCCTCACTCTAAAACCCTTCATCTTAATCCTAACCCCTACCCTTCTACCCCTACGCTGGTTCTAACGCTACCTTACCCACATGTCGGCTACCTGCTACCGCCGTTCTACCATCCCTTTGAATGTTTGCAACATCACAGTCTCGCAAAGCTGCCGTGGCGTGGTTTGCCGATGCTCTGCTGGTCAACACGCCCGCGGAGGCTTCTAACCCCGACCCTCTCAAAGCCGCTAGCTCCGAGTTCTTGATGAACATGAGCGTGGCACTGCTGGGCCTGGCGATGCCTATCGTTAGGGACGAAGGGAAGTTCAAAAAGGTAACATATGTGATTGATTGGTCGGGGGGGGAGGGTGCTCATTGTCGTGCATGCCGTAGTCGTTAGACCATTGACCTCGCATCCCTACCAAGCCGGGACGCAGCACGCCGGGTTCTCACCAAACCAAGCTCTCACATCAACAAGCGCGAAGCGCCGTGAGGTATTCGGCGAGTCGCATGAAAGGTGCGCTGCATCCTGCTGAGGGTGTTCGGCATGTTGTGCTTACTCCCTTGCGTGCGGATGACAGCAGCGTATGACTTAATTTACTTTCTGGTGCTTTTACTGCCAGAGACAGTTGTAAGCACTGTGTAACTCTCACATCACCAAGCGCGGATCGCCGTGAGGTATTCGGTGAGTCGCATGAAGGGTGCGCTGCATCCTGCTAAGGGTATTAGGCATCTTGTGCTTACTTCTTGGCATACGCATGACAGCTGCGTATGGGGGAGGAATTCGACCAATCTCGTCCGTAGCCTTTAGATTGGTCAGGGGGGAAGGGGTGTCTCACTTGATCAAGCAAATTAGTTGAATTTGATCGGGTGAGGTATGGTGTGTGTTGGTCAAGTGTCGTTCGTATTTCTTACCCCATGCCCCCACCTAATTATTTCTCTCCGATCCATTCAGTGCTCCTTTATTAGCACAGTTTCTTGTCTTTGTCATGATCATGTTCAAATCGACGGGACGCTTTTCTATCTACCGTATCATTCTGCGTTTTGTTTCTTTTGGCGCTTGTCTTGCTCGACGTGATGCGTGGATTTGTTTCGTGACGCTTTATCGCTACCGGTTCAGATTGACGCGGCACATTTACTACTTGAGGTGCCAGCGATGAAAAAAGCACCCACCTTTTCTCTTCTAGTGCAACTGCTGTGTTCCGTACATGCACACCTCGCCAACTCCAAGGGTAGTCTAGCCAAGTTATTCTTAACTCACCCATATATCTATGTTGTCGCCTTTGGTCTCGAACCGATGTTGCGAAATTTATGGGAGACAAAATTGGTTTTGACGTTTTGACCCATATACAAGCAACTCCGAAGATCGTCTTTTACCTACACCACATCGCTCTCCACAGTTAATCCATTGACGCGAACACGCTCATGTCTTCCATGACCACCCCCGTGCAAAGTCTCACGTACGTATGCATACCATGACCACTCTCGTGCTATGTCTCACGTACGTATGCATACGCATCACCTTTTTTTTCAGATCGACGCCGCGTCGTTCTTGTCCAGCAAAGCCGCCATCCGAGACCTTTTCCCTGACGACACCACCATGCTCGTCACAAGAACATCAGCATCACCATCACCATCAAACTCGCCCGAGGAAGGCGCAAGTAGCACCGCCGATGAGGGAGGCTCCGCGGCTGCGGCTTCGGTAGCGGGGGAGGGGGGGGCAGGAGGGGTGGGGGGTGGGGAGGGGGTCCCGCTGGTTGAGCTCAAGAGTTTCACGACGCAGGCGTTTTTCACGTGCTGGAGGGCGTTGCACCTCGGCCTCTTGCAGGTCATTCCCGCGTGTTGTTGGGTTGTTTTCTTGAACGTTAGCAATGCGTGAGGGTATGTTTAGCAAAAGAGAGAGCGCACGGAGGGGGTCACACCCTGGGGTTAGTGTTGGCCTTTTGTTTAATGCTGTAAGACAAGCCCGCCTTCAGCGGCTATTGGTTAACCTTGGTGTTCTTCGGCGCTATACATTTCTTTTAGTAATGTTCGCGGAACAACCAGAAAGAGGCGGGCTTCACTCTTTCTCGCATACTCGGACGCCTCAACAGCTTGCTGACTTTAATTGATGCTGCAGGTGATGGGCAGACATGATCGGCTTCATCAGCAGCTTGGCCACCTGTCGAGGGAGATGGGCGGCCCGGGCAACCCTAACCCAGATCCGCAGATGGACATGCACTTCAACATGTTCTTCCAGAGGAAGCTGGTGGCTGAGGTGGTCATCTTGGTAAGAATGTTGATGTCGTCGTTTCTGTTTGTTGGCACCGGTTATCGTCTCGTTGCCGCTGATGTCTTGGCAGTAGTGGTCAGCCGGTTAGGGTAGGCTTGAAGACGTTCAAAGTGAGCTCGGGCAACCACTGTTGTTGTTGTTGTTGTTGTTGCTGTCGCCAATGTTTCTGTAGTGTTGATGTTTTCTTTGTTATTGATGTTGGTCCTGTCGCTGACGGTTCTGTTCGCACTGCTGCTGATCTTGCCGTGGGTCGTGTTGCTGTCTTGTCAATTGTTTTGCACGCCCCTCTTCGCCTTCCGTCTTGTTTGGCGACACTGCCGCCTTGACCTTTCAATAACTGCAACACAAAGATGGTCATTTAGACAGCTTAGCTTGGCGTAAATTCGTCAAAGCTGCGATGTGCGCATGTGTAGTGAGTGCGGTGACTCTCTACTCATGATGGTCGAATCCCGCGAGGGCTCTGTCACACCCACTCCCTCGCCACAGACAAGGTGCCGTATTTAGCGGGTTGATTTCAAAGAGTTGCGTGTGGGCAAGAGTCTTCGCAGTCCTGCTGACTTTGTTATGAGCCTACGGGCTTGCTTTGAGCACGGGTAGACTTTCGAGACGAGCTTACGTCACCAACAAACAGCGCAAACAACAAAGATGACAACAAGAGCAACCACCGCGAACACCGCCCTCCACGACCAATGGCAACAACTAACTGCGCCGCAGGACCCAGACGTTCTCGCCGACTCCCTCATGTTCATGGTGAAGGCCGGGTCGTGGCTGACGGAGTTCGTATCGAAAGAGGCCGGCGTCGCTATCGACTCCTCGGAGCACGAGATCTCCTCCAGGGGCTCGCTCGCGGGACTGTCAGAGGTGACATTATTAACTTTTATGTTTTTTTTTAGTGTTTGGTTCCGGGCGACATGTGCGAGTACATGCTGCTTACTTGCAATTGGGGGATCGGTTGACGGTTGAAGCGACTATAATAGCTCCGCTGACATATATGGGTACATGCAGGTTACTCGCAAAAGAGCGATTAATTGGCTTTCGAAACTTGTGTAGTACGTATGAGTAGTCCAGTGCTTTTATCTCTTGAGATTCTAGAGACTGCGGTGTCTAGTCAACCTCGATTTTGTCTTACATTTGCGTCACGTTAATTGCAGTCGAGAGTTGACAAAGTGATTCGGAGTGTTCCGGCGGTTGCGGTTGGGATGATGATAACCATCCCTTGCATTGTAATGCCACGGCGTGCCAGCCGAATTCATGGGCACTAGAAACGGCATGCCGCACTATGCGGAGTATAAAGCAACTATGACTTATTACCATCTGTTGTGCTCAAGTCACGGGCACGATGGCCAGCTCCCTACACTTGTGGAGACCCCCCCGACTGCCGTTGGTCTAACAACTAAGGTATGCAAAGCTGAGCATGCCCCACTGTATTTAGTGTTAACTCGGAGAGCCTCTGCTTTTGGCGCGTGATTTTTGCTCATCAGGATTCATTGATGTGGGAGTTGCCGGAGCATCTGATCGAGGATATCCTTGAGCTCATCCTGTTCCTCACGAACTACCATCCCCAGACCTTGGGGACTAGCCAGCTCTACCCGTTGATGACCATGGTAAGGAAAGGGGATGGTTGCTCGATGGGCAGCATGGGAAGGTGTGAGATGGAGGGTAAAATAATGCGTGTTTGGTTCACGGGCTACTGCTTACGGTGTCTCACGCGACAAAGGAAGAAAAAACATTGAATGAAAGAACGTCATAAATAGAATAGCGACTCGAGAATTAGGTGTGATCGATTATGGTAAGCGATTACATGCTCTCTTGATTAGTAGAAATGACTCGTATGCGTCCTTACGTCTGCCCGGTCGGCGTCCCCTCGTAACCATTGTCGCCATCGGCGTTGTCATCTTCCCTATAGAGAAAACTCACAGCAGTCTTTCACGAACGAAAGCAACAGGAATCATCAACAAACGAATCAAGCAGTAGCGCGATCGCATAGCTTTTTGCGTCGGCATGTTCCTTGTGATCGTTTCGCATGGCCCCGCATCGCCGTGTAGTTGTTACCCTTGGATGCAAACCCGGTACCAGTGGCTGCTTGTTCACAGATACACCATGGTAGTCTACAGGAGACAAAACAGGCACGGATTGCCCTGCTTATGCATACCCCGGCTAATTACCGAAACGTTTTTTGACCGTTGGTTCGGTGCTGGGCAGGTGGTGTTCTTCTTGGCACACCCTTCGCTTGTGAAATCTCCCCACCTGCGAGCATCGCTGGGCGACGTGCTGTACAAGGCTTTCCTTCCGAGGTCGGAGCGGGGCAACGAAGACCCGTACGGTGTGTTTGGACCTACGGCATGAGTGCCGTAGCAGGCAAGGGCAAATTGGAGACAGCAGTGTGTGGTGGTTGTTTGTGTGCCTCCAAGATTTTTTTTTTTTGCCACATGTAGTTGGCATGTCTGAAAATAATTTGACAGCTATCGGTACACTGGTTATCGCTGACGAAGTACTGTTGCTGGAGCCAACTATTCGTGTGCTTCAAGAACAGAGGAGGGGGGCACGCGGCTGTTGGGGTTTGGGTACCCAATGTGATCGCGGTTTCGTTACCCATGTAACAACGGAAAATCGGTGGTCTGTCCGATTGGAGTGTACCGTGAGCTCAATGGTGCGTTCTCGAATCGTGTGGCTACTTTTACCGCCGTTGCCGGTTGATAAGACTGGTTGCTGAACCGACCCTGAGTATACTGTAGTTAACCCAGAGAAGAGGAGATAGATGCTCGACTGGAATGACTGTACGAGAGTTTTTGCGTTACCCGCTTCCAGGGATTGGTTTATAACGCAGAAGGTGCTTGCCGGTACTTGCGATCTGTTTCGTCGCGTCCAACCAGGTGCACCGTTGGGAGGCGATGCGCACACGGGGCTTCTGTACTCTCATCCCCTAGCGCAGAAGCACCTCGCGCCGTCGCTGCTTCTGCTCTACGGAGATGTGGAACACACCGGGTACGTGCCCCCTGTGTTTGGGTCGAGTGAATGCTGCGTCTCTTGCCACTCTATTTTCTTGTTCGTGGTACTATTTACCATGATGATCGTGCTTCCTTCGCTGTTGAAAGATTCAGTGTCAGGTCTTTGATCCTTCTGATTTTTGCTGTTGGGATGTTGAACGTTAAGCCTGTTAAGTCTGTCAATTCTAGTCACCTGCCTCCGGGAATATCGAACGTTGGTTGTTCGGCCCTCCGCACCTGGTCGTAAGAATACTCCAGGCTGGTCGTTCAACCCTTTCAGTTTGTTGGTCCTTTTCCAGCCCTTATCCTAAGGTTAACCATTTTTCTGTGTGTTTTCGTCCTATTTATTATGGCGACAGTCCCCCCATTGTTCGTGGTGACCTTAACCTCTTTGCAATGTAGATTTCTCGATCCAAGCCAAGGGTGCGGAGAAAAACGGGCCCAGGCAACATGCTCCATACACTGGAGATATTGGAATGACACGCCTTATGTATCATGGCGCATCGCCCAACATCATGGGTATGTATCCGGGTTGGCATGGGCATGACGTTTAACACCGTCTTGTGCCAATGCTCTGTCTTTTGCGCTCCGCACAGCTTTTACGAGAAGCTTACGCACCGGTTCTACATCGCCGCGGTACTCAAGTACCTCTGGAAGAGCAAAGAGCACAGGTGCGTGAGAGCCATAAACTCCACTTAGAAACCGCCCCAAGGAGTATGTAGCCTTGGGTCTGACACCGCCCCTTGAGAATAGACGGCACTTTTCAGAGAGTTTTAACAGACGCCTCCTGCGGACGGCCAGCAAAAAGTTCGCTTTCGCGTGTTGTTGTTGTTGTTGTTGTTTAGTTCCTAAGCCTTGCTCTAGGGTTAAACGAAACACTTGCGCACAACTGTGACACGATGTTGGTGTGTTACCCGAGGTCTGCGCGTAGAGGTAGATTAAGTGCACGATCTTGGGGTTGTCGAGATCCCAGTGTGCGAGAGTGAAGGCTGAAGGAGTAGCCGTGGCGACGAGGCCCCGTCATGCAGTAGGTTAGTAGAACACTTGGTACCACGTGCTGGCAGATTTGGATAGGAATGGCACGTGTTACGTCCACGACGTGCTGCTGTTGCTTTGGCACTTACGACAAATGGTGCGCTCGAGACTCAGTCCGTGCAAGTGAGAACATCAGCAGTGCTGCTCCCAAAACAAGGAGTATTTGCCCGGCACCACACTGCCATCGTGACCCTCGCACAACGCTCTTAAAAACGCACATCAAACTGCACTCTCCCAGTCCAAAACCTAACATCCTCAATCCTAACCCCGACCCATAAACAACTATACAACCCGAGCGTCAGGTCAACTTTCAGGCGCATCTCGCAGGATACGGCAAAGTTCGTCCGTTTCGCGAACGGCCTCATGAACGAAAGCAACTCCTTGGTGGCATCGGTGATGGAGAAGCTGCCTGAGGTGCGGGCGGTGCAACTGCAGATGCGAGACCCTGCGCAGTGGGGTGCGATGACGGAGACTCAGCGAAACGAGATTGCGGAGAGGTGTGTGAAGCACGCGTCGATTTTTTTTTCGTGTTCGAGAAACGGCGTTGATTTCTACTGATCTATGTGTGAACGCCCTCTCGTGGATATGTGCTGCAAAGCATTTTTTTCGAACAACAACGAGGCTTCACTTCCCATACCACAGAACCATGCCCAACGTGGTCCTCCTTTCGCTAATTTTCATGACTCTGCCGCCTCACAGCTTTCGCCTCTTGCCCCGTCGATACGTTGTAATCTTGTTTGTTAATTGCGAACGGGATGTCTGTACCAGACACGATGAGAACGAGAGATCGCTCAAGTCCAACCTCAGCCTGTGCAACGAGACCCTTCACATGGTGGCCTACCTTACGTCGGACCCCGACATTCAGAAGGTACCATTTGTCTATTCGCTGCTTGGTGTTTTGTTTTACTGTCGTCGTCTACTTTTTGGCGGTTCAGGTTCAGGTTTCTGCTGGTGGTGTCAGTTGCTGTTGCGTGAGGAACGAGAGTGTCGCAAGAAAAGCGCACAACGTGCAATAAGCACAAAAAATTGGAAGTGTCGCCCACGGGAGCGTACCGCAAGTCCACCTCAAAATCAGCTGTAAGAAAATACTTGTAGTACTGTAGTCAAGATAAAACCGTCAATTTTGTGCATGTTCTCTCCTGTGGCACTGCCTATTTATTCGTGCCCCCCTCCATATTTTTTTCGGAACGCCATGCACTGGAAAAGCAATGAACACTGCTTTCCCTGCAGACACCATGCAACTGGTATCGCCGGCGAACTGGAAGCAAAACGGCCTACCTTCGAACTTATAGTTTTTATCGCAACAGACTGCGGAATACGAGGGGTGTCCACACTACAGTATCACGGTGCCCCTTTGTCTCGAAGCGACCCTTGGTTTGAGAGCCAAACGACCAAGGCGCGCAGCGAACGAGTACTGTACCCCCACTTCTCAACCAGCGCCCGCAACACACACTGCCCCTCTTTCTCCGATCGCAACCGTTGCGAGACAAGCCGTTCTTGAGGGAGGAGCTGCTGCTGCGGCTGGCCGAGATGCTGCTGTGCGTTCTCAAACAGCTCGTGAGTGACGTTATTCCGGTTCGCTTGGTCCGCCCGCGCTTCTCCGGTGGCAATCGGCTGCTGTGATGTGCACGAAAACTATGCGATCGCTTGTTAATTTTTCAGGGAGATTGTTCTTGCCATGTTTGATGCTGATACAGTACCATGTTGGGGACTTGTTGTGCCATACATAGGAAAATGGGCATCCCGATCATCTACGGTACATGTTTGTTTAGAGGATGTGATGCCACGTGCAGTCGACGATTCTCGCCATGTCGTCCCTGCCGTCACTCTGCATAACGGTTGTGGGCAAGGAGAATGCGCACCCAGAATCTTGTTTAACGTCATCAAATGATATGTGATGATTCCACTGCTGCCGGCTACGCCGTAGTGCCTGCACGGATCGAGTCCATGGCGTCAATTTTGGTATGTGATGATGCCACTGCTGCCGTGCGATGGCGTGCTGCCCTTAACTGCGCTAAACAGATCGGGTCCAAGGGACTGGAGATCAAGGTGGAAAACCCCGAGAGCTACAACTTTAGGCCCAAGGAGATGCTGAGAGAGATCTGCACCACTATCTCGCAGTTTTCGACCCAACCCGGCTTCCACAAGGTGTGATGAGATAGCCTCGACATACCCACTCCTCGCAGTTGTCAACGTGCATGGGCTTGTGACGCTGTGCGGTAGATACATAGATTTTTCCTAAGTGTTCTCTCCCTTCTTTGGCTTACCTCGTCGTGTACCCCCCCCCTCCCGTTTAGTTTCGCCCATTTAGCACGTGGCGGGTACTGACCGTCCGTGCACCGTTCCCTGTTTCGTGTCACATACGCTTTTTGCGTGAACCAGCATCTGGCCATGAGCGGGTACTACCAGGAGGACTTGCTTCCCAAGGCAACTTCGACGATGCGCCGCCTTCAGCTACTGCCAGCCTCTTGTATGGCCGACATGGACAGCCTTTGCAGGCGAGCAACGACAACGCTGCACTGAACGTTGGTAGTCCTCTGGGGGCGAACAGTGAGAGTGTTATCCCGCACCGTCGGATGTGGAAAGAAAGGATGGCACAATCCCCGAACAAATCGGTATTGACTCACAGTACAGTCGTGCGGCCTCCAAAGTGCGGGCCGATTCACTTGCCCTATAGTGTAGCAAGCACCAACCCTGTTCAAAGCATGATCACTTTCGATGTGACTGCTGTTTTATCCATCATGCAGCGCTGTGATCGAGGCGAGGGCCTCGTACGAAGCTTCGGAGGCGTCTCTGGGCGAAGTCCCGGACGAGTTCTTAGACCCAGTTCTCTGCCACGTTATGCGAGATCCTGTTCTTCTGCCCACCAGCGGAACCATCTTGGACAGGTGAGGGAGGGGGAAGGGGGATTCCTCTCTGTTGTTGGGATGTTTGATCGTTGGCCAAGCAACCACCCCTTTGTAGACGAGACTGGGCAGGCGACAAAGGACGAAACACGTTTAGTGCCGTGATTCGATAGCGCATCTGTTTTGTGTTTTCGTATGAGCGAGTTTCAGCTTTTGACGCACGCCGCTGCAAGTTACACCCGACAACATGCCATGCGTAACAATCGGTGAGCGTTTGTTCCACCCTGTGCGTGTCGGAGTGCTGGCATGACATTCGGCGCAGAAGGACAAGCATGAGCTGCGCAGCAGGAGCAGAGCAGATGGCGTCGGCTTCTTTGCCAAGACGTTCCCGATTTACCCCACGTCATCCCCGCACCCGCGAGTGATTTGGGTAGTTTCTAGCGCATGATGCCTATCTATCCATGGCCCCGAACGAAAACACACGCTCGTGGTGTCCACACAGGTCCACGATCGTCCAGCACTTGCTGAACGACAGCATGGATCCTTTCAACCGGCAGCCTCTCACGGAGGACATGGTCGAGCCACAGACCGAGCTTCGCGAACGCATCGAAGAGTTCCTTGCACGGAGAGGAAGCCAGTCTGGTTGATCCGCGGCTTTTGCCCATGCTGCTGCTGTGGACTATGCACAAGGCAGAATCAAAATAATCTTCCCAGCGGTATCAAGAGTCTGAGATGTTTGTCTCTACGGCATGTTGAAGTGCCGATATACCCTTCAACGTTGCCTTCGTTCATGACAACTTCCTGTGTTGCAGGTCCTGTGTGGGAGCCTCCCCCATTGACACGATCGCTGGAGAATGTTGTCGTTTTCAAGTGTTTTTTGTCTTTGTTCTAACAAGAAACTAGGTATTTGGAAGAGCAGGGTTCATGCAGGCACATTCGATTTGAAGGAAGAACCCATCCGTAGGAGCGTTCCGAGAATCATGGGAGCTCGGGAGACCACTGCTGTTGGATACACGGATCTTCCACGTGCCACTTGCCGACATGAGCGGGTGGACCACTTGCGGCACCGACAAGTTCACTGTCTTCTGAACCCTATCTCCTTGCTCCTTGCCCACGTATTAACGGAGGAAACCTGCCTGCCCTCCTCGGTAGCGCGCTAAAGCTATCACGACCTTGGGAACATTCGGCCACGTCGCCTACACAAGAGTGGTCAGGTTATTGCTTCGTGTTTGGTGGCTTGGGTGCTTGCTGGTTGTAGCACAGCCCTCCGCATCAATAACAAGGCAGTCCTTCCTGCCAACAGCGTCGATTGCTCGTGCTTGCGTGGTCACGTACATCTTGATCTATACCCTTGGGCCCAAGTGCGAAGGGGACAGGAGCAGGACCTGACACTTGCCTTGAAGACAGATGAGCCACTAAATAGATACAGAAGCAAAAATACCCTGCCGTCCTCCAGTTCTCTAGTTCGTTGGTATCCCCGGTGAAGACTTCTGCCGCTCACCATCCGGGTGCTATGTACTGGTACAACGAAATACACAGTGGACACCTTCTGCAACTCTAACTAAACATCCTGAGATGTCTTAACAACGTTTTTCGCTCATCAAGAAGGGTCTTGAACACCGAAGATAGCAGCTTGGTTCTCACTCTCACCTCGCGACATTTGTCCGTTGATAAGGGGAGCAAATCGTACATGATGCATGCGGACATCTCCAATACGTCCAGAGTACTCAACGACCATCCACCGCCCAGAACTGAGCTCCTGATTTGGGCCTTCCGAACCAACAACTCCACTGTACATTTTGCGAGTACGTGCGCCGTTCGCACCTCTCGACACACACCTGTACACAAAAGACGACACGCAGAGCTAGTGAAGTGGACCCTTGGACAGCCAGAATCCACACTGTCCTTGGCCTCGATCACACTGATACAGATATTCCACTTGTCCGTTTCTTTTCACGCGCGCCTTGAGCGAGGCCGGGACCCGGCACCGACAGTCTGGGACAGGCAGCAAGCATGCCGGAAGGCTCTCCTTGCGCTCTCGAAGCGTGATGCTGATCCGCTTGGTGCCTGTTGATGTAAAACCAAGGTTAGGCTTTATCGGCGTGTGAGCTCCGTTTTCGTCGGGTGGCTAGGGTGATCTGAGAGAGAAGCAAGTGCTCACAAGCTGGCGTCACGCGCTGTGCACAAAACACATGGCTCTCGAAACGCTTTTGTTCCGGAGTCCAAGACTATCTGCGTGTTCTCTGCGTGTCCACGCATACCGTATGTTATCAAGACTGCGCACCACACGGCACGACTTTCGACGACAGCGTGCGGAAGTGACCACCAGCACCTGATGGCGATCACCCCACAAAATCATCACAAGGCCTTTTGGCGCGCAAAAGCAAAACAGACCTGTGGTCTTGATCCCGGCTTAACCACAACGTACCGGTGAGCAAGCGAATGCTTGCATGTTGTCTCTGCGCTCTTGGACGCGGGACACTTTACTTTCCAGCTGCTTCCTGTAAGGACGTTTACTCCAATGTGTGGCTCTGTTGTCGTGCAGGAAGCAGCAGCAGCTAAATCTCACCGGACATAGGGTGGGTGCCAACCCCCTTTGACATGACAGGCACGCTGTGCTTGTACCTCTCTTGGCAGCCGGCCCACATGACGATCGCACAGTTGTGAGGCATGTCGAGCGACTGGGGCACAGTTCGTGGTCGAGCACGTGCGGCGCGGAAAGGCGCGGGAAGAAAGTGAAACGGGATACATCTCGCCAGCTGCGACGCATATACAGCGGCGGCAGGCGTGCGAGACCCTGCTGACAAGTCGCTTTCAAGACAAGACCTTGAGGAGAGAGACATGCGTCCCCAAAGCTTCGGACAAGCCAACGGCGCGGCATTGCTGATGATATCATGATATCACCCAGCCGACTGAACAGGGCGTGCATTGTGCGACCGTACCACGCAAGTACCCACGGCTTCGAGGCCGTAAGACGAGCATACCAGCCGCAGCAACGCATACGTGGCCCACCATCACCTTCTTTCCCCCCTCTGATCCGCTGCCGGCTGGGGAATGCTTCACGCCCCTCGGCAGCGTTTCCTCCACAACGAAGACCCGTTTCGCCCCCAAGGACACCCCAACAACGATCGCTCGCGGACCGATGTTCGAGAGCGTGTCGCTGTGCGCGCCAAGGTGATTCCTGCATGCGGGGGGAGGCCGTACATGCCGCAATAGGTTGCTTGTTGAACAGCTCTCTCCGGGATCAGCGACTCTTATCCTTCCACAAGTGTGTCATCAGGTGCACGCTTGCCCCAATGGAAGTGCGTGCAAAGCGCAGTGGGTCATGCTTCTTAATTACCTGTGGTCGTCATACACGTGGCAGATACAATAGTTCGGGTTCCAGCGCAAGCCCTCGCTTCCCGCCAACCTGTCCTCCATGCGCTGCCGTTGCCGCCTGGACACCAGAAGCACAGCGTGTCGGCCGACGGAAGCGACAGGGACGCACACGCATCAAGAAATTGACAACGCCGAACAGAGTTTTGCTTAAACGTGACTTGTGGCCTCTGTGTGCGTACCTACCATCGCATGACGACACACTACCCACTGGTTCCTGCGCTTCGGGCAGCTATCACCTACCGCCTCGCCCCCGAGGCAGCCATCAGCACTCCCAGTGACGGACAGAAATAGCGAACCAACCCCAGTCCAATAACGCCGACCGGCTCAACTATTAATACAACCTCTCGCACGAACACATGTTGCCCCAGGTGTCCTGTTGCTCGTGTACCTTCGAACAACCTCCACGATGAGAGGGACAACGTCAAGTAGCTCCGCGGGGGCTACAGCCAAACTCTTGTCCATTCCCTCCTCGTGCGTTGCCCGCCTGTCTTCGTCGGTTGAAACCTCCTGCTTGTCTTGAGCCTCCGGGCCGGATTCCCACTTCTGTTTCATCGCGCCCTCCGAAGCCCGCCCGCTGCTTCTCACGTCGCTCGCGTTTGGGATGCGGTAGGCGCGCGAGCGAGAGTGTGTTCTGCCCTCCAAACCGTTGGCGTTGAACCACGTTTGTGAAGTCCAGTCGCGCGACAGTTGCAACATTCGCGCCAACAGCCCTTCCGCCTTGTCACGGGGCAAGAGGTCCTGGTGCGTTGGGGGTAAGCAAGACTGCAATCAGCCACCATCGTTCTGGAGGTTTGTCGTCACGCAGTTGCGTGTGAATATACGAGAAACTTACTTTACGTTTATCAGAGAGGAAAATGCGACTCGTCGGGGAGCGCGAACTGCGTGTGACTTACACGAGAAACCTACTTCACGCTTATCAGAGAGGAAAATGCGACTGGTCGGGGAGCGCGAAGGACTATCATGAAGGCAGAAATAAAAGCTGTAAAAGTGCGCACGATGGCAAGGGAAACTCGTCTGATGGACAGCACGCTAAAACTATTTTGAAGGCACACTAGTATGCTGCACAGAGCTTTACACCTCTATACAAACTACCGCGATGCGGGAAGCCAATGAATGCTAAGCGTTGAGCGCTCCATACCGGAGGTGAGAAATGTGCCAGCATCTCACCTCTACACACTCCACGGGCCAGACGGGTGGAATGATCCTCTCCTCTCGTTCGGCCTTGACAGCTCGTTTTCCTCCCTCCATAAGAGTCTGCGGTATCATCGATACATCAGCATGTTGGGATGTACCGCACGAGGGAGAATCAGTGTGAAAACCAAAGTGGGGAAGCACCCTGGGATGCGTGTACGTACGGGGCACCTCGACGGCGGGAAGCTCAAGCTTTTGTGTCAGTGCGAGGGGGGTGGGGGTAGGGAGGGGGGAAATCAAGGTGCACGGTGGTCTAGCGCCAAACGCTTTCAACCATCATCATCGGGTTGGTTTCGTCCAAAAATACAAACCTGAAAACGAAGCTCACTCTGCAAACTCGAACAATGGATCTGTTCAACATCTTGTCTCGAATGCTCGACGCGTCTATTCAAGGGCCACGCGTAAACGAGAAGGAACCCACTGGTGTACGTGACTAATCCGCTGTTGGACACCTCGCTATACTGTAGTCTAAGTGGCATGGTTGCGCATCACGCAGAAAAGCGACCCGCTTGTGATGCACGGAACAACAGAGAGCATGTTTTCGTCACAATTGAACTACGTCCGGGCGAGAGATCGCTTCTTGTTCGCGGTGTATGCATATGAGATACAGCATGCATGCGGAGAGGACCACCTATAGCTCAAACGCGCACATCTTCAATACCAGTCACATGTCACAACCTTCCAGATTGTAGGTGTAGGGCGCTGTCTCTCTCTCCGGCAGTATACTCGATTGTGTGTATGTTGTGGGGGAGGGGGGGCACGCGCGGTGCGTGTGCGAAGGCCACATTGCACGAACTTTCGTGCCGATTCGCCTACACAAGGCTGGATTTGATGTAATCAAGTGGGATTCGACTTTGCGCCACAGGAATCGCTGCCAAGATATACGGGTAAATCGTGTACGATGAAAATGAGCGGGGACATTTCCCCCCACCCCCAAACAAAACGAGCGATACTCAACTACTCCGGGACTGCGACTCGAATCTGCACGTGTTTTCAGGATCCGATTCTTCGACAAGGCGCAGTCCTACCGCCAGACCGCCAAGAACATTGTTTGATCCCGTGTTCTAACATCGGGCGAGGCTTGCCTGCATCGCATTCCTGCCCTCGCTTGCCTGCGGCACGTGCTTGGGTGCTCCACTATCAACGCAGTTACTTTTTCCTCCTTCAGCTGGGATCAGATGTGTTTCAGCCGCGGTAGCTTTGGGCTGCTGCTCCGCGGTGTGATTGCGGGCCTGGAACTCTCCGCTGTTGTCCAGCAAGATGTTGTAGGCTTCCTCCGTTGCTGAAGCTTGGCCCGTGCTCAACGGGTCTGTGGACATTGCTCCGTCATCCGCGGGGGGCGGCCGACATTCCCACGCGTGAATCTCGATCGCATGCTGGGGGAACATCCTTGAACACATCGGGCAGAGCACCAGCATGCCTGGTGCCTCTCTGCGTTCTCCGCCAGCACAGCTTTGCTGCTGCTGTTGACGCGTCCGGTCAGTACCGCAGTCCCAAGCATGTTGTTGAAGTGCCCTCGCAAGAAACGATTTCCCGCACGCGGGGCACGGGAGGAAGCGAGAAGGTCCCGGCGCCACTGGGGCCCGTGGGCGAGAACCCGGGTCGTTGGTAGCTTTGCGCTTGCCCGGAGCCATACCGAGTCTTGTTTCACCAATGTCCAACGGTCAACAACTCTGGCAATGCGGCATGCAACAAGGCTGCACGGCGCTGGCACAACCTGGACGTCACCGAAAAATGCACGGAGGCATGCATATCTAGAGTATATTCCTCGTCCTGGCTGCCTCTCTGCGTCGGAGAAATAGAATTGGCCTCCGCCAGGACCGTGCTCTGCTTTCAAACTGTTAAGTAATTGACACACCAGTGGTCCGAGAAATTTATCAGCACCTCATGTCCACAAAGCCTGTCTCCTGCTGTCTGTCCCTTGCTGTCTGTCTCACACACGTTTCAGACGAGGGGGCCCCGCAAAATGTACAGCAGCCACGCCAAATCTCCGTAATCAGTATCGAACGCGGCGCTGGCGCGGGAAGCCAAACACAAATTGGCGAATGCGCCTGTGGGTAAGGGCTATCCCTTTCGCCCGAGTCTCAATGCCGCTTAACCCGCACGCTACTCCGTTTGTCATCAAGGGCTCAGGTGGTGGTGCAGCTGCTGATGATGGTGGGAAAGTTAGGGGCATATCCTCCTCCTCTCCTCCTCCCAAGATTTTCTGCGATCTCGATGGTTGCTTGGTTGATTTCGAGAAAGGTTGCCAGGCGGTGATGGGAGAGACCCCTGACAAGCTTCGCCCCAAGGCCATGTGGGGAGGGCTCGCTCGAGCCAGGGGCTTCTGTGAGTTTTTTACTTGTGTGTAAACACCGCTCCTGCCGGTGTAGCACTTGGTCGTGATCGATTGCACGGAACATGCGAGCACTCTCGTATAGGCTAGACTAGACTATGTAAGATCCTACCGTCGGAGTATGTACAATAATAGCTGACGCCTGAAGGTCCGTTCACAGTCATTTTTTTCTTCACTTTTTAATTTTTACCACCCCGGGGTGGTAAAAATTAAAACATGCAATATTTGTGCCCCCTTTGATTGGCGAAACTAAAAAAGTGAAGAAAACAAAAACTGTGAACGGACCTCAAATGTCGGCGCATCAATTACGTCGTCTACGATCCCCAGTTGTGGAACTTTGCAACACCGTGACTTTGTGAGGAGCCGCTGCAGATCGACGTAATGGCGACTAACGTGGGTAGATTACAATACAGTATGTGTAACAAGTCTACATGTAGACCTTCAACACCAACCCTTCGTCTCCGAGCGGGGCCGAACTTTCGGGTTTTCAATTGTTGTGCCAATCGACGCACCGACTCTTCGCTCCACGTTCCCGATTGAGACACGGCGGGTGGTCGTGACTGCGGCCGTGGGTTAGTCTAGTCTACGGGTGCATTTTGGACTACTTGAGGTTGTTGGGTAGTTGTACAGCTGTAGCTGCTGAGAACCAGCCTTGTGACATCTTCAACTTCCACAGAGCACAATAGGCAACGATGTCCGTGTTCCTCTGCTGCTGCCTACCGCATCTCACGCGCCGGTCACAACCTAGTAGAGTTAAATGGTACTCGATACCAAGTGTAATGCGGGCAAACCTGAACAGTGCTGCCGTTCTTTCCTTTCCATGCGGAAAGACGAGCACTTGGATTGGATGCCGGACGGACGAGAGTTGTGGGACGGCGTGGCTCACCTTCAACCAACTATTCTCACGGGGCTACCGATGGGAAACTGGGCGGAGCCACAGAAGGTAGGTGGGCTACGCCTGTATCCTGCCCTGCCATATCTTCACGTCTCAATGTATCGTCATTTTTCTTTTTCTCTCTCTGCCTTCGATAATAACAGCTGGCTCGAGACATTAACAGCTGCCTCAAGGTAAAACTTGAGAACGTTGAGCACGATATGGGTTCACACGTTCGAAAGGGAAAGCACCGCCTGGCGTAAAAATGAGTGCCCTAATCCAAAACGCTGCCCCGCCACGAAAAACCTATTGCGCTCGTCAATGCAAACCTGACGGAATCAGATCGTATGTAATGTGATGTTGACGGCGCCCCCCCCCTGTGTCCATACTATTAACCACACTTCAACACCGATGGACGAAATGCCCTTGTTTTTTCTTCTGGGTAGCGAAACTGGTGCAAACGAGAGCTTGGCGAACACGTACCTGTGATCACTTGCATGTCAAGGGATAAGCACATCTACTGCCGCCCCGGCAATATCCTCATCGATGACAGGTGCGACGTGGAGCCCGAGTTTGCATTTGGCGAAGGCCGTGTTGGGGATTTTGCCTGCCGGCAATCAGTGCGTGGCTCAACGTGCAATAGAGCTAACGGGACATTTGTCGAAGTATCATGACGTACGCTAGCGAACAATGGGCATGTGATCCACACGCTCGCCAGAGCGAACGGCTCGTTTCTCGAAGCATCGCTTTATATGCTAACGAACAATGGGCATGTGATTCACACGCTTGTCTTCCCCCGCCGGTGCCACTCTTAATAATTGCTGCCAGAGAGTCGCTGGAGGCTGCCTGGCAGCGAGCTGGGGGTGTCTTCATTCATCACACCGCTGCGACCTCGTCCTTGGAGAAGTTGAAGGTAATCCTGCCAGCTGAGGAAGAGACTGCCAGCGGTGATCAAGGAAAGGTCAAGCGCCAGAAGAAAGGATAGCTTCAAAGTGCGCTTTCTCAGGGGGCAGGATGGGGAATGGTTGTGTCTGTTTTGTATATTGGGCGATCGGCTACGTACGTATCGAATGTTGGTTGTTGCTCGCTGTTTTCTCGCGTTCTCTTGTGTGTTCTCATATGTTGCGCGTCATTGGGGTGTTGGCCTCGCAGTGTTTTTTTTCGCCCAGTTTACACGCGGATGTCAGTCACTAGCATTTCCTGGAAATTTTCGACAGTAGTTCCCACGAGAGAAGCAGGTCGCTGCTTTGCACGTAGTCCCCTCTGGTGGAGATGTTTTCGGCTACGGATCGTTCTTCTTCACTGAACTCTTCTGCACGGCAAAAGAAAAATGGAGGGAGGAGATATGCGGCGGACTTAATCGAAGTCCGAAAGTAAGTGCCGCTGCGTCTCGTTCCCCTCCCGCAGTTCAATCAGCGTCCTGGTGTGATTTTCAACGAGCATGGACGGATATCCCCTGCATCAAAGGGACACGTGGCCTACTTGCCTTGTATCTGCTTGCGCCACGATTTGGCACGGCACAGCAACAGTTGCTGAAAACCTGACACACACACCCGAAGTAAAGCACAATAACGAGCCTGAATTGAACTTTGCCTTGTACAAGATGTAGCTGACTGTTTGTTCGCAACCGCCAACGCATGTCAGCTACAGATCGCGGCTACCGTTACAACTCGGTACAAAGATTTCTGTGCGGCCTCCGCTCTACTGCATATAGTGAGCCCTCCGCCATCAAACTTCATCCAAACCCCAGAACAACAATGAGATTGCTGAAGCACACGTAACGTTGCATCTATCATGGGGGCGTGTTGGAAAACAGCGCATTATTACTGCTGTAGGATGTGCGTAGTAGAATAGATGCAGCTGTATGATTGTTGCATGATAGTAGAACTTTAGGACTAACGCGTTCTGATTGGTCGGGCGTTGTTCGGCGTTGGTTCTGGCGGCCTATTCCTCTCCAGCGCCCTCTCCCCGTTCCGCATTCCGAGCACGCGGCGCAGCCGCGTGCCGCCCAGTTCGCGGCCGCTAGGCCGTGCTTTGGCCGTGGGTGAGGGTTAGGGTTAGGGTAGATGTGGGGTGAGCAACCTGACCTTGCTCGCGTGAAGAACCTAGCCTTGCTACGTTCAACATCGGTTAGTCCCGAAGAGTTACTATTATATATCACGTGTAACCAAGGCTCTGAACCACGCTCCCTGTCTTTCCAGCTAGTGTGCAGTCGTCCACGTACGTACACACATTGTATCGCATATGTCGGTCCAGCACCGTACTTATACCCCGCACGGGTCGCTCAGTAGAGCAGTAAACCCAATATCTTTGATTCCTTTGGTAAATGCATTGCCGAAGTTCCGAGGGCTCTGCTTCAATCCGTATAGTCTAGTCTAAGTTTTTATTGAGCTTCATCACCAGCGCTAGTCCCGTAACCTCATCCGTTATTTCGTATCCTTTCGCTTGACGAACATACACTTCTTCTTCCACGTTGCTTTGAAGAAATGCAGTCACCACGTTCGTCGTTTCCACAACGTATCCTCGTTCCGCCGCAATCGCCATTAAAACCAGCTGTGAGCTAAATCGACTCACAGGTGCGTAGGTCCCCCCACAGTCGACCCCATGCCGTTATCCCCAGCCTTGGACGATGAGTCTTGCCTTCATAACTCCGGTTGCTATCATTTTGTATAACCACCTTGATCCAATAGGTTAAGCTCCAGGAGGTAGACCCTATATTAGAACTAGATCCGCCACATCATGAGTTCTTAGGCTCCTCATCTCCTTGTCCATAGCTGATTGCCATTGATCGGCATCCGTAGACCTCATGACTTCTTGAAATGTAGATGGTACAGATATAGATGCTGGGGGCCGGACAGGTTCTCCAGCTGATGGAGTCTTGATTCTTATTTCTTGGTGTTGGTGTTGGTCTTGGTCGACGAAAGTCGCTAGTTTGTTCCATGGTGATAGCCTCCATAGCTCCGCTTGCTACCTGTTGGTTGTTACTTGTTGATTATCCATATTCCTTCCGCTGCTTCGCAAGTTCACGCGAGTTGTAGTTCCTTCTTCTCCTTCTTGTTCTTGTTCTTGTTCTTCTTATAATGGTAGTCCTGCTCATATTTCGAATTATCTTTCACTTCCTCCTAGTTTCCGGGTATGACGACATCCGAAGAAACCGATAATTCGTCTTTCGGTTCGTGGTGGCGTAGTTCCTCAATGGTCGGTATGACCGGCGGCATGGCCGCGTCCATTGGTTCGATCAAAGTATGAAAGTCGCGTTTCTCGACGGAAAGGTGCGCTTGGTGTGCGGATTATAAATCCGATAAGCATTGCTGTTGGGGCTGTACCCAACCAGTGTTTCGGGCCAAGCTCTGTTGTCAAGCGTGGACTTGTACGTTCCGACGTGTACGAACGATGACGATCCGATAACCCGTAGATGTCGTAGCGAAGCTTGGTTCCCAAACATCTGGTA
This sequence comes from Ectocarpus sp. CCAP 1310/34, assembly GCA_902602495.3. NCBI lineage: Eukaryota > Phaeophyceae > Ectocarpales > Ectocarpaceae > Ectocarpus > Ectocarpus sp. CCAP 1310/34. The sequence goes on along the minus strand of CACKRE030004539.1, from coordinate 183,721 downwards.
ATAGTAAGGCGTCTCGTTGTCCAGATGCACATGCGGCAGGCGATTCGTGATGTGTACCGTTGTGCAGCACAACTCGCCCCATAGATACCCCGGTAGTTGTCCGCCATGCATTAAACATCGAACGACGTTCATTAGCGTCCGTCCAGCACGGTCGCTTGTCCCATTTCGTTGCGGTGTTGCCGGTGCCGTACATTCTTGGACGATTCCAATTGTTCTGCAGAACTTCTAGTAGTACTCAGCTGTGTACTCTCCTCCACAGTCACTTTGAAGTCGCTCCAGCCGAAAACCATTCGGTATGACGATGTCGTCAACAAATCTTTCCAGCGGGTCGATAGTTTCGTCCTTGGTCCGTATCCGGTACGCCACATTTACTCTGGAATATTCATTCGTGAGTTTGCTGACATGGTTGAATCCGCCCTTTGCAGGTGGCGAGATTGGCCCCAGCAGATCCGTGTACACCCGTTGACATGGTTGAACGGCAGTGTGCTGTGCCGTTTTGGGGTGCTCCCTTTGGGTGCTCTTCTGAAGTTTGCAGGTCTCGCACGGGTCCAAGTTGTCCGTGAGCTTAACTTCAGTTTCTTCAATGCGCGCAGCTGCCTCGATGATGCCCTTGTGGCAAAGCGCCAAACGCCGATGCCAAAGGTTGTAGAGCTCCGCGCCTGGAGTAGCAACGTATGATTTCTCGTACGTGTTCTTATTTTCCTCAGGCGGGTTCCGAGCTAAAGACGAATCACCTTTCCCACCTCGGAGAAGAAAAAAAAAAAAAAAATGACTTCGCAGATCGTTCTCAAACGCCCAAAAACGACGTTTAAAAAAAGTTCCCAAAAAAAAAAAGTTCCCCTTCAGCCCGAACTTTTTTTTTCGCCGCATTGCCGAACTTTTTCGCCACGGGAATCGTCGCCAATCGATTCCGCTTGGTCGAATTAGGGGGGGTAGAGCCACTCAGAAAGTTGGTCAGACAAAAAGTGGTGGTGGGAAGCGGGCTTGAAAATGCTGCGCGGCCAGGGCCCAGCGGTGACTGCCGCTGGCGAATGTACACGCATCATGTATGCTGGCCAAACAAGATACGAGGTTATCCACAAGTGGTCCCCACACGAACGAGGAATCAAGCTTCGCACCACCTTGTTGGACAGCAAGAGGAAGGGCAGAAAAGCCGCGGAGAACACAGGCTACTGCGAGGCTAGCGAAGTGGTTTTGTCCAACTTGGCCCGCGAAAAGGCTGACGCCATCATGGCGGGCAAGCGAAACGCAGCTCGGAAGAACGGCATACCACAAGGCGGCGGAAGCGGGGGTTGCGGGGCAGACAGGGTTATGTCCTGCCCCGTCATCGCCGCCATCCAGGGTTCGCATGAGGGATTGAGGACACGTTCTTCTGCCACCACCAACCCGGCTGCTAATAACCCAGAGGTAAGCTGCGCGTCCGGTTGGGCAAGTACGATGTGTGGTACTGCTGTAGCACGGGTGCTGCTGCCTGCTGCCTGCTGCCTGCTGCTGCCTGCTGC
>CACKRE030004539.1:146552-159425 GCA_902602495.3 Ectocarpus sp. CCAP 1310/34 | reverse complement strand
CGACTATGGTAAACCCCCCCCCCCCCCCCCCCCTGTCCCTCTAACCCTGCCTCTTGCTCGTGCCGTGTCGTGGTTCCGCTTGGCTTGCCTCGTAACGTTAAATTTTCCTCCTTTCCCAGGACGAAGGCGGCAGGAGTAGCAGCGGCAGCATCGGGGGGGCGTCAAGATTGGGCCCCGCCCAAGCAGTCCGGGTGTCTCGCCTCGACCCCCGCAAGCCGCATGACTTAGCCCGTCTGGCCCTCGCCGTCTACTTCAGGTAAACCTGGTGCCTGGACCCCCCAAGAGTGTGTTTATCGCGGCAGAAAAATCCTTGTGTTCCCGTAGCGTAGTGCACAGCATGGGTTTGGCTGGTTAGCCTGCCTCATTCACGCTAGTGTTCGCATGCATTTTCGGTGCAGCAGGAAGAGGTACTGAAATCGCAAAGTCCTGGCGGTGTACACCGTTGTGTCGTCTTGATGCACGAGGGGGTTGGCTGATCATACAGCAGTAGCCCTGGTTCCTTAGAAAGAATAAATAGAGACCTATTGCTGAGGACAACCCTCATCTTTTGTAATCGCAGCGGATACTGCGACGCAACCGATGAGAAAAACAGCCCAGCATCATCGCGTGCATGCAGCATCTAGGCCCGCCACGTGTTCCGAAAAAAGTCGTACACTACCTGAAGCGAAAGAGGCGATGCCAGGAGCTGGATGCATGCTCACGAGTCCCCGCCGCCCCTCCCGGTGTTGTGTTGGCACCATGTGGAAACCTCCGGTTGGCGTTTGCAGGACGGTGCACGTGTTCCCGGCTCTAAGCAGGTCCTGGTGGTCGGATGATTGTGCCAGAGGGCTCCGAGTGTGGGTTGCGGACTTCACGAAGAGGTAAAGACCGGATGCCTGATCAAGAGGTACATGTACTATTAAATGTATTGTGACTTCACAAAGAGCTATAGCCTCATCAAGAGGTACATATGTACTCGGTGTGTTGTGACCTCACGAATAGGTATACCCTGATCAAGAGGTACATGTACTAGATGCATTGTGACTTCACGAAGAGGTACAGCCTAATCAAGAGGTACACATGAACTCGGTGTGTTGTGACCGTCCATTAGAGGTACTTGAAACGGTCAATTAGAGGTATGTACCCGCACGCCCAGCGAAGGCACAGTGCTCGTGTGATCCCATTTAGGAACTCGAATCACCTATGAGAGATACTCGCACTGCTCACTTGCGGGAAACGAAATGTCCAGACGAGGTACAGTACTGATTTGCACTTGTGTTACAAAATCGTTAGGGAGTTCTTTAGGGGAAGGGGGGAACGGTGGGGGCACTGATTGAGGGAAAGTGAGATCAAGCCGCCGCTGTAGGGCACTCTACATTGTCAGGAATCTCAGCCTACGCATAGCAAGGTTAAGGTCGGTGGGGTAGGTGCTCCCCAGGAGACCGTGTTTTTTCTCCTTCGTGTTGCAGTTTTTTGCTGTTGTTGCTTTTTTTTTAATCACAGGGCTACCGCATCTTGTGTACCTATTTCGAAGCGTGGTTGCTACAGCTGAAACGTTTCAGAACCACTATTAGGCGCGGTGTGCATCTTGCGTCTCTCTCTCTCTCTCTCTCGCTCGCTCTCTCTCTGTCTCTCTCTCTCTTACTACTGTGCGTGTCCGTTGTCGTCGGTGTCATGACGGAATACAGACACGTGAGCCCCGCACTCATCCAAATCGAGGCTCAGATCATCACCAGCGCCACAGACAAGGGGGTCTGGGATGACGGCGGGGAGATGAGTGTTAGGGCCAGTGCTAACTCCAGGCAGGCAAGTGCTGTTCAGTAGAATAGTCTGGTTGTCTGCCGAATGTTTTGCCGGGATTCAATCACTGTTGTTGAAGCTCTACATGTAGGCTAGTAGCACAGCGCGCTCTTTTGATACATTCAGTTTTGGGCGTGTGCTCAAGTTGGGAGCACCAGTGGAACGTTTTCCCTGTTCCCTCCTGGCCTGTTTTTGCTCCTTTTTGCCCTTTTTTCCCCTTCTTGTTCCCTTATTTTCTTCTTCTCTGCGTGCCGGCGATATAAATCATTGAGAGACGAGTTGCTTGGTTAGCCCCTTCCTTCCATGCGGTAGATGACGCCAGTCGGTTCACATCAAGTTCATATTAGATTCAACAACAATGTGAAAAGAAGGAATCGTCCTCAACAGACGTTGGGGAAATAGTACCTTTATGAAGGTGGTATCCACAGCAAGTTCATCTCAAATCTAGAAGAAACAGTCTAAGTGTATGCCACTGCCACGGGCCACGGTAGTAAACATGTATGGCACTGTCAACATGAACCCATCAGGTGGTAGCCTCGTACCTGAAGGAGGAGTGCACGCTGGAGGCCGTCATTCAGCTGCCGCCGGATTACCCGCTGAGGAATGTCGAGGTCACCTGCAGCAAGAGGATGGGGGTCTCCGAGAGCCGGTATGTGTTGTGTTATTGCTGTTGTTGTTGCTGTAGTGGGGGTTGGGTGGTTGTTGTAACTGCCTTGCTGGCTTACACAGATCCGGTGAAGCAGCTGGTATTGGTAATCCGACCCAGAATAGAATCCCGGCGCCTGCGTGCATCCTCGAAACTCTGAGGAAAGCCCGGGAATTCGCTCGCCTCACGGGTATACCTATCTGCTTGCCTGTCGCTTCGCACCTCGTGTGTACTTCTTCTTGTCATGTTTTGTCTGTGATGTCTCTCATCTTCCATAGCTTCTCGAATTCCTCATCACGATCGTCTCGTTCCTCATCACCTTCGTTTCGCGTTGATTGGTGTATTTTGACCTTCTCTCTCTTAGTGTACCAGTGTGGGCCTTGCCAAGTGTCACTCCTCTTCCTTTGAAAAAGTACGTACAGCCAAAGAGAGACTATTCAAAGAGAGACTAACCGTTCGAGATATGTAATACCACAGCAGTCGAAGGGCATGGGTTAGAGTCTTAGTCTTTGCAGTCTCTTTGGCCGCATCTTTCGCCTCCTACCGAGTGACCAACCTCATGCTCAATCGCCAAATCCTGTCATTTTCGTGTGCTTCTCGGATAGCTATGTGGCCCCGCGTCGTGTACCTTATCCGCTTGTGTGTTCGAACGGGTCAATGTCGATGTCAATCGTAGGTGGAGGCAGTGGGTTCTGCAGATCGTGACGCTCCTCTCGCTCCAAGACGGCTCGGTGCTCGATGCGGTAATGATGTGGAAGAAGAACGTTGACAAGGTGATCGCTCATTTATTTTGCAGACACGTTTCCTGTTCCTGGTTGAGATAGATACGCGTAGGTGTTCACGGTTATGGCTGAGAGATGAGAGAGGTGTGGAGAGTCGTGGCCATCGTTGAGACAGGTGCAGAGAATCATCGTTATTGTTGTCGACGTGGTTGAGCTGATAGCTGGTACAGCTGCTTGTTGTTGAGTGTAAGGAGGTCGCTTGTGGCCGTCTCTGCATCGGTCGGTGTTCTTGAAAACAAGAACGAGGAAAAGTCTGCGTCCTTATCAACTCCCCGCAGACAGAGGGACAGACAGATAGACAGACAGGCAGACAGGCAGGCAGACAGGCAGACAGACAGACGGACAGACAAACAGACCCAATGTCCCAACACAGAAGGAATAATGACACTCCGATGGTGCTCCGTTGTACACCGCGGGGTACTCGCCTGGCACGCACACGCGATTCGTTTTCCGGTCGGCATTGCCGTAGCTCTTAGATTCCACCAACCTTTTTCACGCTCTTGCTTGTCTAGCTCAACAGATGCAGCTTTGTCGTTCTAAGAGCGGTTCAGGTTCCGAGCATGACTTTTCTGTGTCACACTTGCGTTGTCGTGGCCCGTCGGTGAATTGACGCTTGCTTTGTCAGAGAAAGCAACATCATACGACACATGTACCATGCCTGAACACGCGTTTGTTGGCGACGTTTGGAATGTACCCCCTCGACTTTGACGGCAGGAGTTCGAGGGCGTGGAGCCGTGCGTTATCTGCTATTCCGTGCTCCACCCGAAGAGCATGGATCTTCCCCAGATGACCTGCAAGACGTGCAACAACAGGTAACTCACCATGCCGTCGTCGTCGTCGTCATTGTTGTTGTTGTTGACGTTGTTGTTGTTGTTGTTGTTGTTGTTGCTGTTCTTGTTCTTGTCGTTGTTGACGTTGTTGTTGTTGTTGCTGTTGTTGTTGTTGTTGTTGGTGCTGTTGTTGTTGTCGTTGTTGTTGTTGTTGCCTTTGTGTTTGGTGTTTGGTGTTGCACCACGGGAGGAAGGCGGCGATTAGACAAGAATCCGTGTTTGGCCTTCCTCTTACGTAACCCTAGCTCATGCCCCCGAAGGCATGCCGGAAGGTCTAGTGTAGACGTCGACGTCAAAAATATATGGGGATGACTCCTCAAGTTGTGGCAACGTCTCCGTGTCCGTGAAGGGTGACATGAAATACGCACGCCACCGTTTGCGCAAAGCTCGCTTTTCCTGCCACCCCACACGTCTTGATGGGTGTATGGGTGTAAGCTCAGCAAAGTGAGCGACCTTTGTATCTCATCCTTATTCGTGTATTTGCGCTTCTTCCTTTACCTAGTTATTCGCGTTTCATGACATGTCTCTTCTGTGTTGTTTTTTACCCCCGCCCCCGTGTTCTCTCTTTTTTTTTTTTGCTCGCTCAGATTCCACTCCAGCTGTCTGTACAAGTGGTTCCACACGAGCCACAAGAACAAATGCCCCATCTGCCAGCAGACGTGGGCGTGAACTGGAACCTTCCTCCCTCCCTGCCCGTGGTACCCACCCGCTGTACTGTACTGTACCGTATTTTTTCGATCCTATTTTATCGCTTGGTCCCAATGGGGAAAACCTTCTAGGCCAGGATGGATAACCACGTCTGTGGTCATAGAATCAAATCTATAGTCTACGTCAATGTGTGCTTGCCAGCCGTACCGTGTACGTGGGAAAATCGGGGATGGGCGGGGGGGGCAAGGTCCTCGCCAGCCGTGTGGGCCGGCACGTTGTGCATCGTGCTTCTGCTACTGCTGTGCAATAGTGTGTATTGTGCCGTAAGTCTCGCCACAAAAAGCGCTAGGCTAAATGGGTTTTCAATAAGCTCGGAGGGTTTGCGCCACTACAATCGATCGGGGTGGAAACTGAACAAAGGGAGTAGGAGTGCTTTAGTGTTGGGTGGCCAAGTAACTCTATTTAGTGTGGTAGAGCCACCGGAAGACACCTGGCTTCCATGGCTCTAGACAAAATATAGCCCGCGTTGTGGTGAAAACGGCCATGACCAATTCATGAACACAACAGCAGAATCTAGAGTAGTCTCGTACCAAGGGTCGGAACACATAACTATACAGCAGTGGGTGCTCTCAAGATCAAGACTTCCACAGAGGGGTACTCTGAGAACGATCTGTATCACCGGTATCCGACTATTCGACGGCGTGCACCTCGAGTAGGAAGGTGGCGGTGGAGCGTAAGCTATGTAGTAGCGTTCTTACCGTGGATGCAAGAAGGAATTTTCGAGGTCTGATTCGTTCGTTGCTTGGTGCAATGTCTCCATTCTTCTTGTACTCGTTGGGAAGACTCAACGAGTACCGTAGTTGAAGTTGTTTCGGCTTGTGATGAGGGTTGGGTGGGGGTGGCTTCTTGTCGCGTGTTGTATTCTTTGCGGGAGGTATTTGGGTGAGTTTCGATCGACGTTATATTCTTCGTCTCACAGCATACGCTGGTCTCTCCTTGTACCCCGATCGCATGGGGGGAAATCAACCACAAACGACCGACGATGTATTGAAAGGCCAACATGATGCGTTCGTTTGCTTACGGAGACATGGATGTTGTAGTATCGTTCGAGGGCCATCGGCGTGTTTGTTGTGGTGCTAACTACTCCCTGGACTGCTGTTTACACGGGAGTGCGCCACGTCTCGCGTGCGGAGCCAGAAATTGGCCGTGTCTGCTGTGTATCGATTGCGGCATGCCCTTCATCCCATCTGGTAGCGGCCGAAACGTGACGCGACACATCAGTGCCTAGGTCAACAGTCAGGCCAACAACGCTGCTTTGACACGAAATAAGCCGCAATGAACCAACAATGAACCAACCGCTTTTGGTAAAGCGTGAAAGCCGGTTCCCTCTCCGGTGAAGGAATGTTGGATTTAACGAGTCACGCCATGACTCTCGGTCCCGTAAAAGCGCTGCCGGAGTCACCACTCTACCACAACCACCCCCCTGAATCCAGGCCAAGACAGAAAAAACCGACCTCAAACCCAAACGGCAGAAGCCAGTCACTACTGTAGAGGCAGGCACTCCCAGAGAAACTTTGGCAAGAGGAAGACTACCGCAAAAACGCTGAGATCGAGAGACAATAAACCGTCATCAATCCGCCATCCTCATCCCGCGCCAGACACCACCCACTCCGAAAAAACGGGCAAAGCCCCAGTGCCCCCCCCCCCCGTGATGCCAATCTCCTAAGAACGCCCCGCACGATTAAGGCTGAAAGGCGTTCGTCTGCCGCCCTTCGGCGGACAGTCGGAAAGCAACAGAGCGAGAGAGATAACCTATTCCTCCGCCTTAACTCGCTTGGAACCGTTGTACTTCTTGGCGAATTTCTGCACGGACGGCGTGGTACAAACAAGGGAATCAGGAAAGGAACAAACGGGGGCAACACCGGACGGTAGGGACTGATGAGTATTCATGGCAACAAGCGTCAAAGGAAGTAGTTACGACAAGTCGCTATTCTCAAAACTCTATGTTCATTTTCTTGTCTTGATGACAAAACCTTCCAGACTGCGTGGCATGAAGGGATGAGACCGAGCGAGGTGTCTAATCTCTCAACGCACACCCCGGTTCCCTTGCGGCATGTAGCCACGCCAAATTCGCAAATTGTTGCTTCTGTGTGGTGATGCAACCCTGGGCCGTAGCTCCTCAAGAGAGAAGGCAACGCCGTGACGGTATGGCAAAGTGTACTATGGCAGCAGCAGCGAGCGACAGGAGCAGACAAAATGAAAAGCACCAACGAGACATACAGGAATACCTGAGCGACGCCGGCATTCCCAACTGACTTGCGTTGAACGTTTCGTGGCGTCAACAAAGTCATGCATTTACATGAGTCATGTCTGCAAACCTATTGATGCCCACGCTATCGAAGAAGGACCACGCAGAATAAATGTATTCTCCACCCGATATCGCCCGCTTGGGTGTGGTCTGCTACTACATTAGGACTTGTTCCTGACAGGATCCCGGAGCGCTTAGCCCGATAAAACAGACCCCCCCCACCACCACTTCGCTGTGCCCCCTCTGACCAAGGGTTCCTTGTGGCCACGTTGGTACATAGGCTTCCTCCAGTCGGGTCGCCACATTCACAAAAGTGGCTGTTGGGGGGGGGGGGGGGGGGGNGGGGGGGGGGGGGGGGGGGGGGGGGGGGGGGGGGGGGGGGGGGGGGGGGGGGGGGGGGGGGGGGGGGGGGGGGGGGGGGGGGGGGGGGGGGGGGGTTGGCTGATTCCCAGTCGATGATCAATACACATTTGCCCCTAGGTTCTCGCCATGGTGAGCCCATCAACCTAGCACCGCCCGCGGACGCGCAGACGTCACAACGTGCTTCCAGCGGCAGGGTCGGGTCAAGTGCAAACTGGCCCTGACGGGGGACGACCAAGTCGCGGTTATTCAGCATCGTGACCAACGGAGGGCACCAGCAGCAACCGCAGCTGGAGGCTGTGGCCCATGCGGCGCCGGCGATGACTGTAGGGCTAAGGACCGTGTTGTGACGCCTGCGCGTCCGCGGGCGTGCTAGGTTGATGGGCTTCCCACAGGGAGAATCTAGGGGCAAATGCGTCTTGATGATAGACCGGAATCAGCCAGAACCCCCCCCCCCCCCCCCCCCCCCCCCCCCCCCCCCCCCNCCCCCCCTACAGCCACTTTTGGGAATTTGGCGGCCAGATTGCAGGAAGCATATACCTCCGCAGCAGTAGCGCTACATCAGATTTCTTACCGACATTCAAAAGAAAATGGGTTCTCTCGTACTCGCGTGAACACTGTTCGGGCATTGATCTCTGTCACACGCAACACGTCTAGCTACTGGCATGCGCGCTCGACATAAATATATCAGCTTTAGTCAAGAAGACAACGGGGAAATATCGATCGTATGGTCGGAGAGGTGGCACCACGTCGTTGGAGTTGGGATTTTTCGTCTGAGGGTGTCGCGTGGTGCCAATTTGTTCGTAACCCTGGCCTGCCACTTCTCTCATCATCAAGCCTGCCTACATGGTCTGAGGGGATGCACATACGCACGAGTATTGCCGAGGAATTATTTGTCCCGCATCCCCGGGTGGAAACCCGCAACACAACCAGGGTTTCTGTGTCCGGCGTTGCTGTGTGATACGCCTAAGAAAAACGTCTTTTCAACAAGCGCGGTCGATGCCAATTCAACACAGATGCATATGCATACGTTGTCTTTCCCGTACTTCTCGGCACAGATGCGCAAGATGGGGGGATCACAAACCTTACCTGGTTGCGGAGGAACTTGGGGTCCATCTTCAACACAGCCAAAACCGGGTAGTCAGCAAGCAGTAGTCACCGACACCGACAACACCATAATCGTCATCATCCGAAGCAGAGCAGGCAGGGAGGGTGCCCATCGCGATCGTGCAGCATGATACCGTCACGTCGCCGTCCGCCGCAAAACCCATTTCCGATCAAAATTAAATCGCCAGCAGGATAGGAAGGACGCGAGAGAGGCGGTGGTAGATGGAGTTGAGATTGAGAGTACCTTGCAGACGCACGAGCGCCTTGGTCAACCAGAGACTGCTGTATTCGACCGCCACCATCGCCATCGCACAGTGTGCGACCCAGAAGCTGACGAGAAGATATCCCACTTATGCATACAACACGACGCCCCTTTCAGATAATCCCGGCTAGACTCTGTTGCAACCTCCCCTTAGGGATTTTGACGACGTAAGGCATCATCGCCCATATCCATCGTTTCCCACGCGACCCCCCTAAAAACCGGGATGTCAACGACGGACCCAAGCCAGGCACTAAGCTATGTCTTTTTTGTCTTCACTTCAAATCAGCGCTCACAGCTCTAGCAATGCCGTTTACTCCAACCCGTGGTCACACAGAAGAGCCCCTTTCTACCTTCCCCTCCTGCGGCACGTTGCCTTCTATTAAGTGAGTGCGGTGAAATAGCGTGGTTTCGCTTACCCCCTTCATGCTCTTGTACTTGTGGTTCGGCGCCTTCTTGATGCCGTTCACGTGGTCCTTGAAGGTGGCATTGCGCCCGGTGTGGTGCTTTTGCTGCTCAACGAGAGAGGGTAGACAGACAAACAGGCAGACCGACAGAGAGTTAGTCCCGGCAGAGAGTAACAAATACGTTGCCAAAACAGTCGGCACCTCCATTGGCCAAGCATCCACCACATGAACATCACAACAGCAGTGATTTTACCTACACGCGACTTGTCCAGCACTAGCGTCTTTTGTGCGCGCCAACCCGTAGCGATCGGAGCCTTTCAGAGACGAAATGGCCGCATACCAAACACCCACAGTTCCCGCTGCTGTTGCTGATCCAGCAGCCTTGAACCAAAAAGGTCCTGAAGTCTAGCACATGGTAACTATGAGCACAGCTTCTCCGCAAGAGACATTTTGCATGGGAAGGTCTTGCATCGCCAAGGCGAGGTTTACGCAAAAATCCAGCACCGCTATTTCCGATACGTATCGTTGTCGCGCCAGCCAGAGTTCCAAGCGTGCTTCCCAACCCGGGGCATGGAACTTCCCCCACAGCATCAGCATTGCCTACAACAAGCTTTGCATTCGGATGCTTGTAACAAACAACGCCACCGACAGCAGTTGAGGGCCCATGACTTTTGCAGTAGAGGAGGGCCAGTACTTCACGTTGACTTCACCTTGGTGGCGTGGTCATGGAAAATTGTTCAACATATATCATCTTGCATCCCACGTCAACAGCCCATTGCAGTGTCGACCCTCTACTGGTCAACGGGCCACTTCCCAAGAAAGGAGTATGCCCACGCCGATGGAGCTGTGTGCCTCATGCAGGTCAGGTCACCTTGCAAGATTACCTCGACGCGCCCTGCCATTGGTGCAAGAAAACCCCGGCCACCTGCGACACCTCCGAGGATTTACGGTGTGCCAACAGAGCGGTGTGGAGCATTTTGTCTTCGGAGGTATCGCAGGTCGCCGGGGTTTCGCTGCACCAATGGCAGGGCGCGTCGGGGTTGTCGCGCGAGGTGACCTGCGCTAGGCACGCAGCTCAATCGGCGCTGGCATACTCCTTTTTTGGGAAGTTGCCAGTTGACAAGTCGAGGGTCGACACTGCAACGGGCTGTTGAAATGGGATGCAAGAGCAAGCAGCAGTAGATAATAGAGGCTTGAATGGTGGACTACGGAATTCATCTATTACAGCAGCCGTCAACGATCGACAATACCGGGCTTGGCACTGCTGTTCTGAAAGCCTTGCGATCACCATTGGAAGTGTCCAATGGTGTTCCCGTCTTGCTGGAGAGGGTTAGCCCGAGAGCGTCACTGCTTCCAATGACAGCGACAGCAGCACTTCTTCGTTGTGAATGCAAGTACATATAGTGCAGAAATGCACAATGCCGCTGAAGTATTGTGTGTGACCGACCGGAGCAAGGCGTAGCAGAAGCGGTCAAATCTTGAGACAAACATCGTGTGCTGTGGGTAGAAGCTGCACATGCATCTGTGAAATTTCAGCGCACCTTTCTTGCCCAAGATTACACGAGTCGGCGTCGCCGTACGAGCAACAGAGTAGGCTGATCTGACTGGCACGCATGGATAACACCACTAGGACCAGCTGGGCAAACCATGGGTCGACGACACGGCAAGTTCACTGCCGCCGTTGAGAACACCTGGTGTTGGCCTCGTCTCTCTCCTCTCGTCCACTCAACACCAGATGGACGAAGATGCAAACTGCTGTATCCACGCTGGCTAAGGCCTAGGCTTTGAACCAAACATGCATTAACCAGGAGTGTATCACCCATTGCCGATGGGCACCAAGCATGCGGAGACACACACTCGCTCTCTGGGACGAGAAAGGCTAGCAAAGCGTAGGGCGGTGGGACAAGCAGGGGCCGCCCTGAGGGAGCAAATCGCATCCGCATGAAGTCACACCCAGCAAACCGCGAAAAAAGGGTGCAGGGCACTGTGTTCAAATCAACGAACTCGCACACTGCATCCTCGCACCTTAACCATCCTTGAGCTTTGGGGGGCGGATTTGAAGGGGCTTCCTTGGGTCCGGTGACCACCAACCGCATCAGAGAGCACCACAGCGGCTAGGCCCCCGACCACCAAAATCATGGGGGGGGTACATGCATTCTCCGATACCCCTTCGGAGATTGCGGAGATTCTATGTGACGATTCCCAGCTTCCAGCAACCTGCAGCAACTCAGCAGAGATTCCGCATGCTCACGCCTTCGGTCTGCTCTCTGTACCTCCCTGTCCCACATCCCACGAAAATCATTCCGCGGTAGGTGTACGCAAGTGATTTGTATTATGGACGCTGCTACCAAAGGCCTTGCAATGGGTCTGAAAGGTGTCTCGCTGGAATATGGTGCTCCCCAAGTGCGGCGAGATGACGAGAGCACCCATCTCGAGGGCACTGCTGCTGCTGCTGTTGGTTGCGAACGGAGGGAGCCCTTTGCCATGGGATTGGTGGACATGGCTGGAGAGTTTCTCCGGTGAGTCGAAGAAGCACGTGCTTTGCTTCTTTATCTCATCTCACCTTCTGCTTTTTTCGCCTGTACATCAGTACACCGCCCCGTCCCTCACATAACATCAAAGTGCTGTAGCCGGCTTCTGGCTGCTGCATGTGGAAGTGGTTCTGGTAAAATGCCGGTGCGATCCGGCCGATCTCACCGGCATGATGGCAGGCAACCGGCATCCTTCAGAGTGTGACACTTGGGTATTCCATCTGTGCCAGACGATTTCACCGGCATTATGCATGGCATACCGGCATTATTCTGAGACCACTACTGGAAGTGTGACTGGTACATGTAGTTCGCTACAGCATTACACAGACATTCAATGCGCTCATGGTTACCGCAGGGTACCAGGGACCTCTCGCCAACGTATAGCACCCGCCTAATCACATGATGACAAGTCTTGCGATAGCATTCACAAGCTCAAAGCCCCACAACACACCGCTACGTACATCTTGTGATCAACACACGGTACATGCACGCATACTCTTCACCCGGCACAGAAAACCGTAACCAGCAAGGCGCTTAAAGGTTAGCCCGTATGGTCATGCAACACGCGGTCCGTCGCCATGGGATCCCGGTGAGAACCGCCCTTCTTTCGCAAGGACAAGCTAAAGACGACAACACCAGCTCCCGGAAACAGAATGTCTTAACAGGTAGCAGCTGGCAGTGTTGTCCACTCGTACGTCCTAGCAATCCCTATGCTCCTACAGCAATGCTGATGCTTCAACGTGATCAGGCGAAATAGGCATGTCCTGCGAGCAGCTGTCTTATTTCGGCACGCAGGCCTCCTCTCCTCCAAGCACGCAGACATCCTCTTCGCCATATAACATAAATGCCCACTTCGACCAACTCCAATGAAACCCCATTTCAGACTCTTCCCCCTTTGGTAGGATCCATCTGTAGTACTCGGTTTCCGCCGTAACTTATTGCGCCACGTTCTGTCTACGCTGCTGTCGATGCACCCTCTTGTGTTTTTTGTTACTTTGGCGATGCACGGGAAAGATCGGTGATCTGCCTGCTGGAGCAGCGTGACATGGTTATCCTTGGGGGCACGTGCCGTTCGCTTCGCCAAATCCAGGGAGGGTTTGTGAGTGGCGAAGAGGCGTTTCCTTTGCTGTGAGTTTAGGGCTCGAGAGGGAGAGCAGGGGTAGATTGCACAGGTCCGTTCTGTAGGGTACTGATACTTCTGTAGGGTACTGGGAGA
>CACKRE030004539.1:92536-145115 GCA_902602495.3 Ectocarpus sp. CCAP 1310/34 | reverse complement strand
AGAGAGAGAGAGAGAGAGAGAGAGAGAGAGAGAGAGAGAGAGAGAGAAGGGCCTCGGCCAGCAGAGTGAGACTACCAGGGGCGACCAGATGAGTAGTACATAGCCCAGAACCTTGAACGGTGCAACGTAGTCACAGACCATCACGCAAGCATTATTTTCGAGATTGGCGGCCTCGTGCTAGCTCCTGTTGCTGTAGCGCTCCGCTACTAAAATCTTATGGCCACCGCTACAGCTGTTGTATCTACAGCCCCAGCCGAGAACACAAGCTGCAATACTACTGCAAATATTTTCCACAACGCTGCAACAACGCATCAAACCAGGCCCACCGTTGACGAGCGGCATGGGAACGAGGACAACGCCGTCGAAGTGGACACAGAGACCGGCGCCCTGCGGAAGACACCCCGACCGGGCATGGGCACCATCATGGCCAAGGAAAGGGTTGGTAAGCCCAGACAGACAGACCATCAGACAGACAAAACACACAGCAAGGGCTAAGGAACAAGAAGGACAGAAGACAGACACATCACACATCGTTACTTGTCCAAACGGTGTCCGTTTAGACAGCTGGCGGGCCTTGCATGGTACTGATCCCCTACGGTGAATCAGTTTCGAAGAAATCTTCCAGCAAGACAACCGCTTTGCAAGGTTCGACTTTTATGCTGCCTTGTTCCGTACTCTTTGATTGTATCTTTTATCGAGTGGGGCGGATGCACAGGACAAGCAGTTGGTACCGCGGCAAGTCTAGGCACAGGAATAGTGCGTTTTCTAACGCCCAAGAAACACATCTGGGAATGCCCACGATGCCAGGATCGACCGTCAACAAAATAGCCGCCACAGAGGGGAAGTTAACTCGATCGAAAAACCGCGCTCTTGCGCTCTTGTGTTCCCCTCACGGCACACGCTCGGCAGACAAGATGACATGCTACTGGGAGGTCAAGATACAGGTCTTCACAGGAGTAAGGCTTGAGGTCGGCGTGGCGACACGCCGCAGCATCTACCGAGGAGGGTGCGACAAGGACGAGGTGAGATGTGTTTTCAAGGTCAAGGGGTTACTCTCCTGTGGAGGCAAGGAATCCCTCCCGTGTGAACTCGTCGCTTGGTGCAAAACATTTTTTTTGTCTGAGCTATAGATGAGACCGGCTTTGCGCGGGTTGCGTTGGACAGCGCCTGCACGTTCGTCTGGTCGGAAGCTAAATTATCTACGAAACTGGTTTCTCCGTACGTTGTCAGTACCGTCCAAGGCCTATCGGCTGTCTAAACGAAAGCCGAGGCAACATTAGGGCATGTCACGGACTCACACGCGCTGCTTTTGACACACGCTGGCCAAGAGCTAGAGCAGCATGATAGCTCGTCCCTGGCGGACAGGAGACCATCACATTACATTGATCAACGTACCCAGGGGTTGGTGTTCTCAGCTCCAGCAGCTGGTGTCCCTTGTCTCCGCAGCAAGCACACTGTTCGTGTCGCGCTGTGGGCCGACGCCAGATACACTGAATGAGGGTTGCGTTCCCGCCCGCCCTCGCGCCCACCTCCCCCGCCTACCGTGTGGCTAATGATAAACACGATGGCACGTTCTTCTGACTTTTGCAAACATCTACGGTGCGGATGTGGTTGTTGCCTGGTAGTGTTGGGTGATCGATTGCTACGGCCGTGCCTGCCACGGAACACGCCTGAGGGGCTACGGCTGCAAGCTCAAGGCGGGCGACGTGCTCGGTGTGCTTCTAAACACCGCCGATGACTCTTTGTCTTTTTTCGTGAAAGGTATGCATTTGACGATGGTTTGTAGCGATGACGACCTGTACACTCTCGTACTTCTCACGTCGTCCACAACAAGCTGCATGCTCGGTAGGGAAGGTCTAAGTCGTACGCCTCACGCACCCCTGCCGCGCTGTCGTTCAGCTTTCGTATCACGTCCCCGGTCAGTGGCATGTTCCGTTAGTAGGGGATTCGACGGTGTTTTTGACGGGTTTCCCTCTAGACCATGTCTTAACATCCACGGTTTTACGTTCCTCAATAGCACCACTTGTTTTTTGTTTTGTGTATTTTTCCGGCGGGGGGTACGTGACGTTCGTTGAGGCGTGTGCATGGGTACGGCCTTCAGGAACGTGCGGGCCCCCTCAGGGCTCGGGCTATATCCTCTCGTTGTCCTCCCGAGCGTCGCGCACGAGGAGGTGAAGTTTCTGAGGTGTGCCGAAGGAGGAAGCGCGTCGTTCCCGGCTCCTGTCAGGTGAGAAAGATTTTAACGAAAAACTTCGACGTAGTTATCTTCAGCTGTATTAATCGATTCTGAAACGTGCTTGGGCGTGGTTTGTACAGTCATGGTCAGCAATTCGCTTTTCCGAAACCCTGCAATAGCGGTCAACGTTGAATCTATGGACCTACATACCTTGCTCAATTGCAGCGGCGGGTCTTTGGTGTGCCGCAATGCATGTGTCGCGTGGTGTCGTGAATCAGCGCATGTGTCACTATATTTGTTTGTTTACGTCGGAAGAGCGCAAACCTACGTTTCTGCCTTCTTGCTTTGACAATCGTGGCGTATTTGTGCTGTGTTTTTCCTTGGTCAAACCAGACCGCTTTTGGCGACGAAGCGAACGTGGCGGGCGAGACCACATCCGAACGACTGGGACATCATCGTCGAGACCTATGACGCCCAGGTGCGCAAAAATGACCGCGAGCACCATGTCACCATGTCTGGGAGACAACACAGTACAGTACCCCTCGGCGCTTTACTCTACTGTACCTCCCTTGGCCCGAGCTAGCTATCTATTGGCTGTTTTCTTTGTGGTGCCCCGGACACTACGTTGAAGTAGTTACACCGAAAAGGCAACCGGTACGATTAGAGTGAGCACGGAAAAGGATAGTGTACCTTTGATGTGCAATCGCGACTCTCCCGCAGCCACACGTGAAGGAAGACCAGAGTCAACTGTGAAACGTGTGTTCCGCGCGGCAAGCTCAGAACATGAGCTCGTTGGCGCATTGTAGATTCTAATAGGGTAAGAAACGAGTGGCAGACAAAGTGATCATTTGTGGATGGATGGGATTCTGTTACAGGTGCCATCGCACCCGAGCGCGTTCGACGGCAAGGTCGCTTGTTGTCTCTCGAACTTTTGCTGCGTAAACTGTCTAGTTTTTCGCTCGATCCACCAGGGTTTGTATGTTTGTTGGCTGCCGTTTTGCATGCGAACGCCGTGAAGGACCGATCTCAGCCGTATCATCGAGCACATTTGACTATCGTTTTCGACATTTTTCTAGCGTAAAGTGTCTCCGCTAGAACAAGAAAATTGTGTCCATACAGTGGGTTGATTCAATGAAAACACGCTCCTTTGTGTAAAAGGATATGCCTGCACCCCACATGTAGTCATGTCTGCCTGCCTCTAAATCTGTCCTTGTGTCTCCCTATGCCCGTTCTCGGTTGTCGCGTAGGTTGTTCACCGCATCCAAGACATGGACCCGGCCTGTACCACCGTCGGCGATCTGAAGGAAGCGCTTGTCAAGTGAGAAGGGTCATCTGTTACTATAGTACTTGCTGGTTCTGCTTGTTTCGCTTGCTTGTGTGCCTCGTTGCTTAGCAGATGTACCATGTGCGGTGGTCGTTTGTATGCCTTGTTTGGTTTTGCGTAGTTTGCTTACATGCGTTATTCTGTTTGGCGGTTGTTGCTTGTGTAATTTTTTTTTCTCTTCTTTAGTTTCAATGCAGATGGATGCGTTTGCTTGCAAGGGAGGATTCGCGACGCAAGCATCGTTCCTGAAGCGCGCCCTGTCGTTCCACTTCACCTCCTACTCCCCCTCGCAGGTGTCGCGACCTGGAGTTGTTCACCCCGGGACAGTTGGCGTTACGCACCCAGGGGGCACTGCTGACCGACGATTCGGCTCTCCTGAGGGCTGAGGGGGTGACTTTTGGGTCTCGAGGGGCTCAGCTGCAGGATGTGTTTCTATACGTGCCGCATCTGATAAGCTAATCGGTTCGTCACAGCTACGCAGACCTCTTTCATGCGTATTCCTCGCTCTGTGTAGCCCCCGAGAAGCACAGGTACCTCTTCGTCAAGGTAACGATAGCGCGAGGATCGCGGCTTGTTTCCTCCATATATAAACGAAAAAACCACAGCGCGCACGGAAGTCTCGGTGTGGGGTACTCAACGGAGCGTAATGAGTTGTGCAACACTTCTTTGGAAGTTCAGTTGGTTTGGCTTCAAGTTCTGGATCAGCTAAATTTCTGCGTGAGAACTTTTAGAGCAACCACGAGGTAACAGCCCTCGAGAGCTGACGGCTGATAAAGAGATCAACAAGTCAGCTGGTTGCTTGGGTGCCAATCAATGCGTTCCGTCAAGTCCGGCTCTAGAGGGCTACTCTTGTCGATGGATATTCATTTTTTTTTTTTGTTTGTTTTTCTCCCATCATTGGACTCTGTCGTCTGCCCCTCTGGCCCCTATCCTCCACTTCTACTAGCTAGACGACCCAACCGGGGTCACATAGGAGGGGGGGGTTGGACCCCCTCCTGCGGTTCATGCCTGAGGTATTTTTATCGCGAGAAGGGTACAGCAATCCCTTCCCTCGCGACTTACGAAGTCGATTATGGTTTACTAACAAACGAGCTTTGCAGCGTGTCGCTTTCATCCTAGACCAGGTTTTTTTTAGTGAGAAAAAAAATCTCTCTGCCGGGACTCGAACCCATGACCTGGCCCTTAGCAGGCTGCGAGGCTACCCACTAGACCACCGGGGCGACCGGTTACAATGTATGTGTACATGCCCGAAAGCTTCAGCTGGGGGACAAGGTGCCCGCCACTTGACAACGAACATGTCGGGCTGCTCTAGAACTGGGGTAGAGTGGTGCGTTAGTTTCACCCCGAAGGGCACCACCCAATGCTGTTGTTCGGATCCAAAGCCCCGCTTGGTAGTCGAAGGTGGACGTGTCTTGGTGCATAGTGATATACTGATATGCTGACGTAGGTGGAAGGTCCCTGCGTCCTTCCGGTGTCGCTTGGGGCGTTGTCGGCTTTTGGGTTATTTCTGTTTTTTCGCTGCACATATCAAGGTCGAAGAAGTCCGCATGGTCGACCACTGTACAAATTTGAAGGAAGTTGCGTGCAGTTAGTGTTGGCCATTGCTTGTTGGCGGGGGATCGAGTGCCGAGAGTAGAGTTCCCTCCTTGACACCACTTGTGTGAAATACTCCGCAAGGAGAAGGGAGACTGGCAGCGCGCTTGCTGCCGCCAAGGAGCGACAGACGGCATTGCATTCCTCGCTCGGAAAACGAACTTGTACTTGACGAAAACCAAGATAACTACCTGATTAACCCGGTCGTTGCCGTATCTCGCTCTTAGCTCGTCGCGTTTACATTGCAGACATTAATGGTGATTGCGCCAAGGTTCCCCCACCGCATGTTAACCCTTGTTTCGTGTAGACTGCTCACAGAGTTCATGTTATCTGTTCTGGTGTTCTCGACATTCTCCGCTTGAGACATGTGACAGCACTTGCCAACGCCCGAGACTCTGCCAAGAGCGATCGCGAAGGTTGGCTGCGCCTCTCTCTCTCTCAGTCCCAGTTTCCCAGACGAATTTCCAGCCTAGGCGTGTTGCTCCAGTCAGCCGTCTCACGAATCACTTCCGCTAGACAACCTCATTTCCCCCTAAAGCGACCTACTCCTCTCGTGATACCGTAGCCAACGTATGACCTGGACAACAACACACAGACGATCTTTGACCAACTCAAGGGCAAAAACGCCCGTCCTTACCAGGGATAAGGGAACTGAGTGGCTAACCTTCCACAAACCAATGTTGACGATCGACAAAATCTCCAACATGGCGCACTACAGTAGTTGTTGTCCCTACCCTTCCTCATTGGCATTTTCGCGTAGTTGACTTTATACATCTACCCGGTAACACTGCCCCATTCAAACAAAACGACCACAAAACCCGAGTGACGCAAAACGAATTTGGTGGTACCAGGTGGACACAACAAAGGTCGCACGCGCGTTGCATCAACAAGGATAACGCAACCAAGGTAAGGGGGGGGGCACCCGCAACAGTCGGGATCACGCTCAGTCTGATGTACGGCGGTACGCCGAAGGCGCCCGCTTAGCGCAGTGGTCGCACATCCCGTTGCACATGGATGCCTTGTACTCCTCGCCGAAGTACCTCGCCAAGAATTTTCTGTCACGGTCAGGGACGGCCAAACGATATTCCGCCCAGGGAACAAAATAAGGTTCAGACGGACGGGCGGCGATAGCTTAAATGTTGATCATATGCGTCGAGGTACATGTCACTCGCCCGCCCCTGCGCTTGACGACTTGGGAAGCTAAGAAGCTGATGCCCCGTTCATTTCTAAGCGAGCTCAATACATAGTTCGGCAGCACGACGACACAAGAAAAAATTTCACCCGGTCAGAACTCCAAAGCTGAACCCTGTGTACTGGAAGCAGCAGTTGGCTGCCTCGATTGAAGAAAACAAGGACATGAGATTCTACTGGTTGTCGGTCATGGGCACCCAACTCGTTAATCTGAAGAAAAGTATGGGGTGTGGGCGATTGCATGCGACAATAAACAGGTATTACGCATAGCGTTGCTTCCCCGTTCACAAGTGCAGTCTTTAGGCGGGACAAAGGAGGGGTTCAAGACAGCCACGGAGGAAATTGGACGACAAGGTCGACCTCTCGGATTCAAAATACTCGCGAAAAGAAAGAAGGCTCAACACCATCACGAAGTAGACAAGAAGAGAACAAACGAGAAAACTGCTGTCGTGAGTGGAAATGCAACGACAGGTCTCCTGAGAGTGTGCGTACCTCCGGCAGACGCCTTCCTCCAGGCAGTAGTCCTTCATCCTCTCGAGCATGTCCAGCTGCCGAGTCGTGGCGGCGCTCGTTCTTCTCGCCCGTCGCTTACCGAAGCCCATCACCAGGTTCTTCATCTTGCTCACGTCCGGCCTGCGTGCACACGGGCGTACAGAGTATTATACCACGTATTAAGAACGAACATGAACAACGACGACTACGACAACAACAGCAGCCACAAGCCACGCCCCAGGGGCGATTTTGTCGAGCTCTGTGACCCGGTCGCCACGGGAGTGGAAATACCGCTCTTGGCGAGGCAAACATACGTCACCGGCACCGCTCAACGAGATGCTTCCAAATGATGCAATTCTAGAACGAACTCCTCAGTATCGCATTCAAGACAACCAGCCTTGAGAATCACCCCATTCGTAAGACATCCAACATCGAGAATCGCTCTTAGTTGACAAGTCCAGCATTGATAACCGGTCGATAATCACGACAGCCAGCCCTGAAAAGCTGCCAAGGGTGTGTGAGTACACCGTCACACGCACGACACTCCAAAGCGAACAAAATAACACGTCACGGAAACTTGAAAAAGTTGAAGATTCTCCGCATATCCTGTGGCTGCACCCCGTCCGGCCATGCTGCGGTTGACTCAATTGAAACGACTCCAGACTCGAGCGAAACAAAAGCCGTCCATCCCTCAACCACCAGGGTTGGTTGCGTGGGGACAGCACAGCAAGGAGGGTCGATCCACTACACGGCACAGAAAAAGTCAAGCCTCATGGTACACACAACACGTACCCGCGGAATAGCATGAGGCATTCCGCCCTTTGCCCATCCCTCCCAGCCCTTCCCGCCTCTTGGTAGTAGCCCTCGACGCTCTTGGCGATCGACATGTGTACCACGTATCTGTTTGTAGGGTTAATGCCAGGAGTAAGCAAAGGTCATGTGTTCTCGCGATTGATGCCAGAGGGGTAAAAAACGTTTAGGTTCAGGGTTCAGCAAGCACGCGGAGGGAAGGATACACGACGTGCGCGTGTGCGTGCATGTTGAGGGATCTGGGCTCATGATGTCAAGTCAGGAAACGTGTCGCATTCCTGGCGCTCTGACGCTCTAATTCTGCCTCAAAGGGGGATCTAGAAAGAGTAGAAGCGTAGTAACATGCGTCGTTCATTTCAAGGAAAACAAAAACAAAGGAACCTAGTAGACTGGGGTGATCCAACCATGTCTTCGATCGACTACAGTACCGCAAGCGCTGTCCGAGGAGGTACACATACCGGTGACGGCACAGAGGCGCGACCCACACCGTACAAGAGGTGACCGACACCAAAACAACGAATACAATGGCGGCAGAAGGGCTACAACAGAAAGGGCATACCGTGTCTGGAGAGCGGTACAAAAAATATATACACGTGGAGCTCAGACGGTGCACCAACACTCACGACCAGGCAGATTGAGAATGGCACTCACAACAGATATGGCTCGCACACACGCACACGCCGAGTGTCTACAGAAGATGTCAAAAACCAACGTCTTCCAGACATGGGGCGCTGCAGCACGTGCACTCCTCTTTCTCTACCTTTCTGGCTCACCTGACGTCCGGCTTGTCGATGCCCATTCCGTAGGCGATCGTGGCGCAGACGACGCTGACTTCTCCCCGTTGCCACGCTCCCTGCACGCTCTTCCTCTCAGCAGCCCCTTGACCCGCGTGGTAGTAGTCCGCGGAGATCTTCTTCTTCCGGAGAAAGTCGCTCAACGCCGAAGTTTCCTGGACGAGAGGGTGCGGCAAAAGGCACACACAAAACATTCGGGAGAGAGAGGACCGTGCGAGTCTTGTGAGAGGCATGCTGAACCGTCCTCTGAAAAGAGATGAGGTTTCCTAGATGAGGACGAAAGGGGGGGCAGGCGAACGAGAGTGGGGTGGAAAACAGCGTGTCCGTCTTAGAGAACGACGTGGGGAGTAAAAGTAATATCTTCGGACGCCGGCCCTCTCTTCGTAGGCCCAAACTTGTCCAGAGCCATAACATTGTTGTCTCTCGTGGGGTGGCAAGTGGCGATGTCCACCGTTCATGACATGCGGCCTCCACGGCTGTCCTCGATACTTGGTCGCCAGATTGGCGGAAACGTCACCGTCGATCTCTGTTCGTACACCCTCTACGGAAACATACCCCAAAACCAGCAGCAGCGAAGATCGCTTAAACACGCCTGCCCTTGTCGTTGTGCTCATAGACACGCCTGACGTGCGATAACCATGTTGTTAGATTCGTCAAGATCGATCATTTTTGGTGAGCTATAACGCAACAAGCGCCACGTCAATAAAAGCAACGGCAGCCCCCTCAAAATCCTTCGGGATGCATATCATCTGCTGGGCCAATCGGTGACCCGGCAGCGGCATGCTAGTACCGAGAAGCCTCTCCCGCTGTTTGTCGCGCCGTCGTCAACATTCGTGGCATAAGTGCTGTGTAGAAAAGCTACGACTCTGACACCCACCTTTTGGGTCATGCAGTAGACAATCCCGCACACTTCCCTTCAGACACCAAAACAGACATGAGAGAGCGAGAGAGAGGCGGGCGGCAGGGCAAAGGGAGGGGTAGAGCATCAAAAGGACCACCGCCTTTCACAGGTTGGGTGATACTACTACAACAGCACAAGGTGTGCACACGTTGGAAAACGGTAAAAAGAGGTTGCCCATAACTTTCCAAACCGCAACGTCGCTTGGTAGTGAACCCGGTACTACTGTTGGTAAAGATATCGAGGAAAGTAAAATATAAATGTATGGATGCGGTATCGATGAGAGAGCGCACGACTCGCTGAATATCTATGATATCAGACATGTATGTCGGTGACTAGTCTGCGCTGTCGATGCACCATGCACTAAGCCGGCCATGCGGCAACTGGTGATTGGTTCGTTAGAATGTGCAGCCCTTGCTGTCGACGGAGCGTAGTGCATACCCACACGACCTTCTACTGGTACACGCGTACGTGTGCCTGGTTGGCGAGCATAGGCTAGGGTTTTACTTATGCGGGAGGCAATCACCGACAGCGGGCACACCATTGCGCACCGTCCGCCGTTCATGCTGTTCTGCTTCTTGATGAAGTCGGCGACGTATTCCATCGCGTCGTTGATCTTGTCGGGCTTCTCCTCCACACGGAACACAAGGTTGGTGCGGTTGAAACTCTGAATGAACTTGGTCGGGTTGACCAGCCGCAAGCTCTTGATGACGTCCTCCATCACCTTGAAAAGAACGAACAAGCATGGCCATCAATCGCTGACGCAGCCTACTCGTGCTGTACTTGTGAAAAATACCACACCTCCACCGGAAGGGTATGAATGTATGTGCATTCGGCAGGATACGGATCTCCGAGATCTCCGAGGGTTACGCAGATGGACGTGATGGGTGTAATGGACTTGACGCGCTGGGCTCTGCTTGCCTTCCCCATGTCTCTCACTCGATAATACAACGAACTTCAGTCAATCCTCTGCGCAGAAAGGCTATCGACAGGAGTTCGCCAGCATGATAATGAAGAACACGTGCCGACACCCCAAACAACTGTACCGCCAAAAAAAATGCTGTCCATGAACCGGTTCTATGTAGCTATCTTGAGCTATTCCAGCGGCTGCCGACAGAGCAGTTGGTCGATATGATGGTGAGTTTTTGTGGGAGAGCACCCAGGGTTGTGCATACCGCTAATTTTTGGAATAAACGTTCCTCGACAAGGTTACACCGAATTGTCGTTTAAAGGTTGTACGGTCAGGGGTATTTCGTGTCGGTGGCGGCAAATATCACATCGATGGCTAGAGTAAATCTCGGAACATACCTTTTTATCTTCAAGAAATGATTCAGAACCCGCGTCCTTGCCGATCTACCGCCTACCCCATGGTGCTGGCAGCGCTACGGCTGGTGGTTACCGCTGTCGCTGTCGTGACAGGGCCAGTGCCGAAAGGCCGTTTGCATAATGTTAGGCTTATTGCAAAATAAGGGTCTTACCGTCTTGGTCGCGGTGGCGGTGAGAGCGATGATGGGCACGTTCGGGAAGGTTTTCTTGAAGTAGCCAAGCTTGGAGTAGTCGGGCCTGAAGTCATGCCCCCAAGAGGACACGCAATGAGCCTCGTCGATCACGAAGCGAGCTAGCATACCCTGGAGAGATTCAGCACATGGCGTGCGCGATTGAGGTGGCCATGGTGATTTGGTAGTCTTCCCGGTGACGGTGGTGGTGATGGTTGCCTGTGTCGCTGTCGTTGGTGGTGGAGGGAGTACGAAACACGCCACCGGTCCGGCGACATTGTAGCATTCACGCTGAAACTTGAACAACACTGGACCTACCGCGAGTACCTGTCCGACGACGTTGTAACATTCACGCTGAAACTTCAAACTTCAACAACACTGGACCTACCGCGAGTACCTGTCCGACGACGTTGTAACATTCACGCTGAAACTTCAAACTTCAACAACACTGGACCTACCGCGAGTACCTGTCCGACGACGTTGTAACATTCACGCTGAAACTTCAAACTTGAACAACACTGGACCTACCGCGAGTACCTGTCCGACGACGTTGTAACATTCACGCTGAAACTTCAAACTTGAACAACACTGGACCTACCGCGAGTACCTGTCCGACGACGTTGTAACATTCACGCTGAAACTTCAACCACACTGGACCTACCGCGAGTACCTGTCCGACGACATTGTAACATTCACGCTGAAACTTCAACCACACTGGACCTACCGCGAGTCACACACGCCCATCTCCTTTTTTTGGTGGTGAAACTTGCTGTACGTACGTACACGTCCAGTTTCGTTGCTCGATACACCGATACGGCTCTGAGCGGTCCGCCTCTTTTAAACAAGCACGTAAACGAGCCTTAGCAATGCTTGAGAGCACACCTTGTCGTTCAGGCGGTGCATGAAGTCAAGCATGGAGTTCGAGTTGCCCAGCCGCTCCGGAGTCACGTACAGCAGTTTGACGCTCGGCTCACGGTCCCTGTCCGCCCTGCCGAGATCCTTATAGATCTGCTTGATCGCAGTTGTAGGGGTGGCGCTCGTCAAGTGGGCGGCCGGGATGCCTCCGCACGGAGCCTGTCGAAAGCGCGTGGAAAAAACATGCGTTGTTGTTGTTGTTGTTGTTGTTGTTGTTGTTGTTGTTGTTGTTGTTGTTGTTGTTGCTGCTGCTGCTGCCATTTACCAAAAGTGAAACACTCTACCTCCATATTGTACTGATTCACCCCTGATTCACCCCGTTGCTGCCGACGAGTTCTATCTGTTCCAGAGAGAGACAACGAACAATGAACTCGGCACTAGTGTGTTGTGTGTGAGGACAAAAGAAGAAAGACGATGTTTTCACACGAGGGTGAATGGAAGAGGACGGTTCACCTCAGAACCGAGACAATGTACTACTTCATGTCTGCATATNGGGGGGGGGGGGGGGGGGGGGGGGGGGGGGGGGGGGGGGGGGGGGGGGGGGGGGGGGGGTACTCACGGGTCGGTAGGCAACGGCATATGTAGTGTTGTCGAATAGAGCAACATTATCATGGGTAAGGGCTACGTGCAGATCACCACAACGTCACATGTGGTATAGAGTACGTCATGAGCAACGACGTGATGGATAGGACATGATTGAGAAGGGCACCAAAGAGGCGTACCTTACCGGAAGGCGGGAAGTGGACACAAACGAGATGAGCAGAACGTGCTTTGACAGCACCTACAATATCATCGGTGGAAGAAAAGAAATACAACGATGCTTTGACTCATGAGAGCGAGCTCTTCTAATGTAATAGTCACAGACGTGGTTGGCTATCGGCCGGGTTTTGTTCACATGGGAAAAAAAGCTGGTCAGCACACCCACTCCATCGATTTCTTCAATACTCTGGAGAATGTCTGGACTGCTCAAGTTAATTACATTTGCAGAAAAAGGACACGACGTACATAATAATTCAATGCCTCCTTGTTCTGAGCACTTCCCGAAAAACAGCCACACCGATAGCAACATGAACACCAACCACAACCAACCACAACGTACCTTGAGCAGCTGGGTGACCTGGTCCTCGATGAGAGAGAGCAGCGGGGACATGACAAACGTGACGCCCTTGCTGAGGCATGCCGGCAGCTGGTAACAGAGAGACTTCCCACCCCCTGTGGGCATGAGGACAAAGCAGTCGCGACCGCAGAGAGTCGCCCGAATCACCTGCGATGAAACAAACGCACGGTACGCGGGAGAGGTCATCTTGAGTGCGGGGCACCAACGGGGGAAAGCACGTAGTGCTTCGACAGGCCTGGAACCAAGTGTAACTGTTCGTGGCGATGAACACCACGTCATTCCCAGTCATGATACTCTTGGCGATTTCGCTGAAGCGTGTTTCACTTAGTGTAGGGCAAACATATTTTGTTTCAACGAGGGCGGGGGCGATAAGGCATGCCGGTGACGTATGTAAAGCTACGACTGGTGAGAACCCCTCGACCCTCTAACCAAGAACGTGCGAGCCCCAGCAGCTATAAAAGCACATGACATCAGAGCACATGTGTGCCCAACGTCATACGTAGATGTGATGGGTACTATTCAGATTTGTTCTGGTTCGTGTTATGACCACGTCAATTCGTTTCTTGGTCTTGAAGAGTACGGACACGGAGGCACTACTACCAGAGGTCACAACACCACCGTTATTGACGACACAACGACAACAAGCACGACAAGATGACATGGCAGCCCAAGCTATCGATCACCGCTAAAATAACCAGATACGTTTAGCTGACCTTAAACCCGCAGGAGTGTCACAAACACCACTACGACAGAGAGAGCGAGGCACAAACCCCGTCATACTAACTACACCAAGACACGGTTCGGGGCCCCGTAGATCATTGTCGCCACCGAGAACACCAACCGCTCACTCGTTCCTGGACCCCTCGAAAGCCGTTGTTCCCGAAAATCTCTCGGTTCGCGTCGTCCATGAGCTCCAACGGGTCGTAGCCCTCCTCGGCGCACAGAGCTACCTCCCCCGGCCTTCGCGCCCATGGACCCATCTTGCTGCGACTACTGCTACGCGCACCACCGCCGCTACTGCCACTGCCGCCAGTAGACGTCGTGGGCCACCGGCTGCTGTAGCTGTTCGCCCTGCCCCCCACAGTGCTCGACCCACCTCTATTACTGCCTCTGTTGTTATTCTTCCTTCCGCTGAAACGAGCGCCGAAGTCATCACAAATGCCTCCTGACGACGACCCGCCGTTGGAGCTTCCGGATGCTGCGGAGCGGGCCGCGCCCCTCTGCGGCGACGCGGTCACGTCCAAGCACTCCGCTCGAGAGCCAACAGCAGCAGCGCCTGCTCCTCCATCCCCGCTACCGCGGGAAGAGCGTCTCGCTCTTTTCGCGGCCGGTGCAGCAGCAGCAGCAGCAGCAGCCCCTTCTCCGACCGATAGGTCGCCGATCACGGACACGTCGAAACCTTCCGCGGGCTTGGCCTTCGGTTTCGTTAGCAGGGTGTTCAGGCGGCTCTTGGTGCTCGCGGCGGACCGCCTGATAGGTACCCTGTCCTGGCCCACGGTAGATGACGACGGCCCCGAATCCAGGTACTTGTCCATTCTCGCTCGAGGGCGGCGCGTGCCGCGCTCTGGGGGGGGAAATGCGTGAGTGAGTGGTTGATATCAGCGTCGATAGACGTGGACAAAGAGAGAAGGGAGGGCTAGCCGAAAAGTCGTTGTTATATCTTTCTTTCTCCTTAGCAATCTTCGGAAGGAATGCGTTTTTTCTCGCGCCCTGAAAAAGAAACGGCCCCCGGATGAGGCCGCGGGTAACACTGTTTTACCACGGATATTTTTGGCCACCAAGAGCTCGAAAGTCTACATGGTCTGCGGATGATACGGCAGCACTTGCCGCAAAGGAGCCCCAGTAAACGCAGCAAACGCTAGGCTCGGAGAAGCTAGAGGTGGAGGAAGCGAATAAAATTGCTTCACGAAAATCGCCCTGAACACGCCACGAAAGATAGGATGGTGTTGGTTCGTTCTATGTAGCAGAAGAAGCAAACTCACCGACGGAAGACACTTCCATTTCCAGCATAGTTGAAGCTTGTAGCCTAAGGGGCACCAATAGCTGTCTGTGCTTGCTTATGCGCTGCGGCCTGGTTCCTACGCGTTCCTTTCGGAGGAAAATAATTCTCCTACCCCAACAAGACCAACCTAGTCGGTCTACAGTACACCATATCAACTATCTCCCCGAAGAGAAGCGAAGCTTCCGAAGCAAAGTTAACTCAGAAGCCGCGTTGGTGGTAACCCATGCAAAAACCTTTCCGTAGAAAATTCAATGCTGGACGGTTCAGCCAGGGGGTCACACACGAGGAAGGCCACGCAGGACCTGTCTTTCTTTATTGTATCACTGTTTCAATGCCACTCACCCGCACGGTAGATGTCCCTACTGTTTAGTGCCGGTATGTGCCCAGAAAATTCACCGGCACTATACTGGACCGGCACTATTCAACGTATTGAAAACGACGTGGGAATTCAGTGCGTGACCGCCGAAAACACCGTCACCATACCGGGCACTGGCAATATTGAACCGGAACTATATAAGGACCTCTACTACTGCATCGGGAAAACATGCCGCGTAAAATGTCTCCAGATTTCCTGTGACAAGGAGGTGGGGGGGACTCATGGCAAAGTTGTGTTGCAACGAGCCCACATGCCACTACTGTATGGGAGACGGCACTATCACATACTGCTGTGAGACATGTGCCCCCCCCGACAGTAGAAAACCACGCCAGGGCATCAGGTGTAAAATGTCATCACCGAGGAGGTGCATCTATCTCAAGTCGTCCGTACGCAGTAGACGGCGGTGAAGCGATAGACCACATAACACTATTGTGGCATGGCTTATTTGCTGAGGTGAGGGCTGATCGAAGTGCTACAGTACATGTCTACAGCAGCACGTGTTTACTTCGTACTACTGCTGAATAAGCCTGGTACAAGCCGAATTTCTAATAACTCCTCCTGTGTTTACCTTCACTTCCTCCTAAGTGATCCCGGCTGGTATGCCAAACAATGTGCCGAAACGTGTGTACAACAGCGCCCAGCACGGATGGGATGAAATACACACACAGCAGTGCGGTCGTACTACTGCTGCCGTAGTCTACACTACAGCAGTGGACGACTGCTGATGACCACATATCGTAATTAGTACAGCAGTTCACTGTAATGAGGGAACTTGCTGTTGCATGTACAGTAGTGGGCCCCCTATAGTGCACTTTGAATAGTGCAACCGCCCGATATAGTGCAGGTAAAATCTCTGAGCACAGACGGCGCCCTCAATGGTGCAGGATCTGCACTATTGAGGCAGATACCCGATATAGTGCAGGTTGGGCACCGCGGTGCCCAACCTGCACTATATCGGGTATCTGCCTCAATAGTGCAGATCCTGCACCATTGAGGGCGCCGTCTGTGCTCAGAGATTTTACCTGCACTATATCGGGTATCTGCCTCAATAGTGCAGATCCTGCACCATTGAGGGCGCCGTCTGTGCTCAGAGATTTTACCTGCACTATATCGGGTATCTGCCTCAATAGTGCAGATCCTGCACCATTGAGGGCGCCGTCTGTGCTCAGAGATTTTACCTGCACTATATCGGGTATCTGCCTCAATAGTGCAGATCCTGCACCATTGAGGGCGCCGTCTGTGCTCAGAGATTTTACCTGCACTATATCGGGTATCTGCCTCAATAGTGCAGATCCTGCACCATTGAGGGCGCCGTCTGTGCTCAGAGATTTTACCTGCACTATATCGGGTATCTGCCTCAATAGTGCAGATCCTGCACCATTGAGGGCGCCGTCTGTGCTCAGAGATTTTACCTGCACTATATCGGGTATCTGCCTCAATAGTGCAGATCCTGCACCATTGAGGGCGCCGTCTGTGCTCAGAGATTTTACCTGCACTATATCGGGTATCTGCCTCAATAGTGCAGATCCTGCACCATTGAGGGCGCCGTCTGTGCTCAGAGATTTTACCTGCACTATATCGGGTATCTGCCTCAATAGTGCAGATCCTGCACCATTGAGGGCGCCGTCTGTGCTCAGAGATTTTACCTGCACTATATCGGGTATCTGCCTCAATAGTGCAGATCCTGCACCATTGAGGGCGCCGTCTGTGCTCAGAGATTTTACCTGCACTATATCGGGTATCTGCCTCAATAGTGCAGATCCTGCACCATTGAGGGCGCCGTCTGTGCTCAGAGATTTTACCTGCACTATATCGGGTATCTGCCTCAATAGTGCAGATCCTGCACCATTGAGGGCGCCGTCTGTGCTCAGAGATTTTACCTGCACTATATCGGGTATCTGCCTCAATAGTGCAGATCCTGCACCATTGAGGGCGCCGTCTGTGCTCAGAGATTTTACCTGCACTATATCGGGTATCTGCCTCAATAGTGCAGATCCTGCACCATTGAGGGCGCCGTCTGTGCTCAGAGATTTTACCTGCACTATATCGGGTATCTGCCTCAATAGTGCAGATCCTGCACCATTGAGGGCGCCGTCTGTGCTCAGAGATTTTACCTGCACTATATCGGGTATCTGCCTCAATAGTGCAGATCCTGCACCATTGAGGGCGCCGTCTGTGCTCAGAGATTTTACCTGCACTATATCGGGTATCTGCCTCAATAGTGCAGATCCTGCACCATTGAGGGCGCCGTCTGTGCTCAGAGATTTTACCTGCACTATATCGGGTATCTGCCTCAATAGTGCAGATCCTGCACCATTGAGGGCGCCGTCTGTGCTCAGAGATTTTACCTGCACTATATCGGGTATCTGCCTCAATAGTGCAGATCCTGCACCATTGAGGGCGCCGTCTGTGCTCAGAGATTTTACCTGCACTATATCGGGTATCTGCCTCAATAGTGCAGATCCTGCACCATTGAGGGCGCCGTCTGTGCTCAGAGATTTTACCTGCACTATATCGGGTATCTGCCTCAATAGTGCAGATCCTGCACCATTGAGGGCGCCGTCTGTGCTCAGAGATTTTACCTGCACTATATCGGGTATCTGCCTCAATAGTGCAGAACCTGCACTATCGAGGGCACCCTTTTCAGTAGTGCAGGTGCCTTCTATAGTGCAGGTAAATTCTCACGACAGACTCCTGCACTATATAGGGCCCACTACTGTACATCTCGAGGGTTCAGGCTCAAACGTCCAGGCGACTCTCGAAGAGGTTTCAAATAGCCATCTTTAATATATCGATAGAAGAACAACGCAAAATTTCAAATATTCAAATATTCCTAAAGGTTCTGGGGGTGTCTCCACCCCTCAACCGCTGTTCCTGCTGTTGTACATGACAGATGATCAACATCTTACGAACACTCCACAACACAGGCGTCGACTGACTGGCAAGGAGTGAAAATTTCAAATTTTCAAACTCAGCATGACTACCGAACACAAGCATCCGCTGTACTTAGGCTAGGAAATAGCACCACACACAGTATACTTTCTTCACGTACCTTTTCTTCTAACGCGTGCTCCCAGATGCGTGCTTTCCCGGTGTTATCGCAGCGAGCAAGCAGTCTGTATCAACAACGCGTTGGCCCAAATGCGGCGGGATACCTCGGGGGAGTCGTGAATCAGTGAAGCAGGAAAGGAGGGTAGGCGTGTCCATCGGAAGAATGTTTTGTCCCCCTCTCAGTGCCATCACACGGCAAAGAGGGTGCTACTCTCCACCACGGCAGGGACAACAGCCGAGACTAACAATAGGTGAGGTCGCTGTAGCTATCGATAACTCTAGACGTGATACGTGTTCTAAGAGCACTCAGTGCAACATGGACCAACAGCTAAGCGCGGTGTTTTGCGAATTTGAAACACGAACAGCAAGACACGGAAATTTCTACGCGACGCTGATGATGCTGCTGGCGTCTTTTACGTTTGTTGTTAGTGTGCGTCTGCTGTGGCACTTCAGTAAACACACACAGTCCGTGCTGCTGCTGTGATGACCCCTCTGCAACTAGTTGCAGTAGGTGTGCACTTTTATGCCCCCCAACGTGTAATGAGCTTCTTGGCAATGCTTACCATATTGCAAATTTGTACATACGATAGTGACATTCATCCTACGTGTAGTCTATAGACTAGTGTAACAGTATTTTGGGGGGTCAGCTGCACTTCGATTCCTCCTCTACGCTGTAGTATACAGCAGCAGTATCATCGGCAATTCCGCGTAGACTCGTTTTTAGTTTTTGTTCGTGTTGCCATGACTTTCACCAATCGTAAGAGCCTACGTTTGTGCCGATCGGCGAAGTATGCGCGAACGGCAGTGCTCGCCGCTAGGTGAAGTCGACAAGGTTGTTGTTGTTTTCTTCACATTGAACTCGTGCAGTTGCTAATCCCAAAATCTAGCAAAGACTCGTTCCGTGGTCAGAAAAATGCTAGAGCCATCAGAAGATCTAAAGAACACACACACTATTATTAAGGAAAGGGTACGCAGGCCCGAGGAGGTACACCTGCAATCCCTACAGCACGTTTGCGTGCTCACAACTGAACTACGCGCCCACACACTACAAATCGACTACAGCAGCAGCATCACCCCCCTTGTCCCGCATTTTACCAAAATGAATGTCGACTACAACGTACTGCTGTCTGAGGTGCTGTCTGTACAATAATAACACCATGGTGCATGGTGCACAAGCTCGGGGCATGGAGCTGCTGTCTGAAGTGCTGTCAGAATGAGTCTGTGGACATAAAATGAAGAAGAACACCCAACCAAAGCCATCATTGCAATTGACAATCACCCGAATCTATCCAGATCATCTGTGTTAGGCACAGCAGTGTAAACATCGACACTGACTAGGAATCGTTCCACATTGAAGGGGTCTTCCACGATGCAGGTACACAATTAAGGCACCCGGGTTATCCGCGCCATCTCTGCCGCGTCTCTCTACAAAACCAGTGACGTCATCACACACACCCAACACCTGTATTCAGGAAAAAAAACGGAAAAATAATTGACAATACAAGAGATGTTTGTCCGTGCGCCACGGTTCGATGCCGTCCGCCTGCTCCGGTTCCGCTGCTCTGGTGNAAGTTACTGAGACAGTACAGCTCCCTCTAGCAAACCTAGGGCCGTGTACATAGTGCCCGTCCACCTTTCTGATGACGTCTGCCTCCGCGCACAAAGATGAGATGGGCATTGCTGCCTACACCGACGGCCTGGAGGCCCGCGCATCTGCACCTTTGTACCTGACGCACCAGTGCCGACCCAATTCCACCACTACGCACGCCTCGCGGCGGGTGCGCCGCAGCAAGAAGGTATCGGTCCCCTGAGGGTGAGTCTAGCCCTGCTCGCTAGAAAGACCCCCCCTCTCGCTATTGGTCATGCCTACGCAAAACCTTGCTGAGGCAGCGAGGGGAAGAAAGGTAGGCTCGCCTTGAATGTCGTTCATACGTCATATCTATGTAGCAGGCGTATAGAACGCCAAAGCCGGCGAGATTCTTGCACTCGCGTTGGAGGTGGACACGAAACCAAAGCCACAGCGGGTTTCCAGCCCTCAGGCTACACGGCACCAGGCCTAACCCACCCCTAAACCCTAACCCTAATCCTAACCCACACGCACACCCCAAGCTAGGTGGTTGTGCAGTAGGTAGGCCTAGGTCGCTGTACCGAGCTACGTGGAGCGTGCAAGAATCTCGCCAGCTCTGGCGTCATACGCCTCGTGAGGTGTAGCTATTGCGAGAATTCCAGCATTGTTCTGCACACCAAGAATTCAGACTACATGTCTATGAGGCCGAAAAGTGCCCTGCATCATGAATCAGTCTAGCTGAGTTTACTGCTGTGCGGCGTGTGCTTCTTCGAGAGTACGGGATTCGATCCCCTCCAACCCATTTTCATTTGTCACGATCTCTCCTTTTTGGGGGGGTCTTCCACCACTGTATTTTGCATCAAACCTCGATCCTAAACATCGGCGGTGCTCAGTTGTATGTGACAACTCCCGATTACAACATATTTTAGCAGACTGTCTATCCTATGGGCCTTGACAGTACAAAGGGAAGAACAAAAAACAACAAACAACGCGAACTCACCTTGAGGTGCGTCCAAAAGTCAAGGCAATTAATTTACCTCCCCCCTAAAAGAGAGGATTCTCCGTTTTTTTTTCCCCGGGGAAATACCTGAAAAACAAAAACATAAGAGTTTTTTTCGCCTACATGCGTGGGAGCGCCGATAATGAAAAAAACGGGCCTCGACCAGCTTGGTTTGGCTGCAATTCGATCTTCATGCAGATATGGCAACTGTGTCTACTGCTGCAGTACAGTTTGCGCCCGCGTTTAAGAAACGTCAATTTGGGGTCGAGGCTCAATTTCGTCTTTCGTTACCACCGTCAAGCATACCAATACTGTAGGCCATTATCTAGCGTGTAGTGTAGGATCCATGCCTGAGGTGTTACTCAGTCAATTTTTCTTCTTTACCGTCAAGTTGGAACCTTTGCTTCTTTCAAAGGTTTGTTTCTTGATTGCGGGTGCTACAACCGTAATGCCACCGTGTTTGTCAAAATCCGTTCGAATGACGAGAAATAAGTTCACCGCCCCCTTTAACACGTGAAAGCGGCAGGTCGTAGCGGTTGAGGGCTTCTCTCCTGCTGCAACTTCAATGCCCCTGGCGGTGCGATCGACAGGTACAAGATAGCCAGGAGTAGCGGGCCAACCTGCAGCTATGGGTGATGCGGCGAGCGATGCTCAAGAGAGAGGCCTCGCAGCTTTGGAGAGGGCCAGGGCGCTAGACAAGGCTGGCAAGACCCAGGAAGCTGCCGTTTTGTACAAGGTTTGCACCTGGTGCTTCAAATAATCAGTTTCAAGCACACCGTAATGTGTCAGTTGAAAACGGCTTCCTAGATTGTGCTTGCGCACTCAGTACGCATTTTCGTCCACTCTGTATCAATGGCGAGCTTGGTGCTTCACGCGATCAGCGTAGCGTGCGTTGTCTTATGCATCGGTCGTGCAAGGGTGCTGTGTTGTGCTGGTTTATCGTTTTATTTGAGAGCGAGTGCACAGCTGCTTGTTTGCGTCGCGATCGTTTCTAGCCTTGTACATCGTTGCTGTTTCCACGAGCAATGACAGGAGCGCTACAAGTAAATGTTGTCTGAACGCGGTGTTCAGCTCGCTGTTGGTTGGCATGTCTATGCAAAGACGCGGCCTACTTCCCAGGATAATTTGCAGGGATTGACCGCCCCTCTGTTGCTGTGTTCGGGTAAAGGGAAGAGCGATGGTGTTGTTGTTGTTGTTGTTGTTGTTGTTGTTGTTTCTCACATTTACTCTATAGTCCACAAAACATGGGGAGCCCGTGGTCTCAAAACCCGGCACATGTGACGCCGCGGGGAAAAAAAGAACAAAAATAGGGTACAAACCACTCGGAAAAACAAAACAAAATGATAGAAAGAAAAGAACAGGTATCGCACCGGCCGTTCGAGAAAAGAGCCCTCGGAAACCGATCAACATAAAACAAAACAAAAATAACAAAAAAAATAAAGGAGGACGCTTCCCACACCCGCCGAAAGAAAAAATCAAAGGGTAACGTACCAGCACCAGGCACCACGCACCAGGGCATGGGAGTAACGGAGCAAACAGGGCAAAGAGGCGGCAGATGGGCAGACAGCCAGACGTACAAAAACAAAGGCAACAGCAAAGCGAGATCAAGGTACCCAACACAGCAGAGTAGGCAGGGAGGTCATGAAAAAAAGAAACACAGCACAGACGCCGAAGGCAATACAAAGGACATACATACAGGAAGGAGTATAGCATACAGCAGGGAGGGAAACAGGGCGCAACAACATCAGCCGGGTACATAGTTCGCCATAGTGCTGCCTCGGCCGCCCTACTCGCTTCTACAGCAGTGCCCGGTCGCCGTTTCTTCCCCCCCACCGCCGCTTCCCCGACTCTCTCTTCGGTCCTGAGATGGTCGTACTCTGCTTCTGCTTCCCTCGCGCGCTGGCGCTTCGCGGACGCTTCCGCCTCCTGCCTGTGCCATTTCCTCATGAACCATGCCGCCCCGTCCTCGACCTTGTTGTACCACACCTCCGGGTCCTTGGCGCTCTCTTTCCATATACGCCCTTCCTTTTCGTCTCCCAGTATGGTAGTGCAAAGCCCGTGTTTTCCCTTGAGGTTGTTTTCTGTTATTTTGGGTGCCAGACGCATCATATCTCTGTGGATGTTGCCGTTGTTATTTTTTTTTCGTTCGACAGCTGTTTGTATTGACTGTTAACACCCAGGAGTTCCTGTTCTCCCCAACCGTTGTTATCTCTCTGACGATCAGGAACACATCGCCTGCTTTAAGACGGCTATGCGAGCACCGAACCTGTCCGGTGGGATGCGTAAGCTCCTGTCAGACAGCATCGAGGAGTGGCAGAAGAGGGTCGCACAGATTGAACCTCAGCAGCAGGGTGGAGGGGGGGGGTTGCCGGACTACTTCGCAGACCTTCCTGAGGCACCGACAACCAAGCCCGTCTCGCGCGCCTCTTCACGGGCAGGAGCATCGAGAGATGCCACTAGCGCAGCAGGAGCGTCGTCAAACGGGGGACACGTGAAGGTGGAAGAAGGTGTGTGTGGGGGAGGCGGGAGGGGATTAGGCGGTGGGCGGGAAAAAATACGTAGAGAAGGTTAGCGAGAGTAGTGGCCGCATCAACTGTTGTTGTTGAGACACATATAGATGACAAGACGGTGGCAATCAAATAAGATGACGGGGAATGGTCTGCGGGCATGCCTTGGTGTTGATGGTCTTTGTGAGGGCTACCATGAATGCATAGGTCGCCTGCTGCCGTAAAGAGTTGAGCTGAGGCCCGGTGCTTCTGCAAAAAACCCGAAGCGTGGAGGAAATGGAACGAATGATCGTGATGACCAGGTCGGAAAAAATGAATCTCCACGTCAGAAAAACGTGTTTTTCTCGTTCTGCGAAAGCAATAAGAAGTACAGAGGCACGGTCTATCATAATCGATCGCACCTGCTGTCGATGTTTTTGTTGTAAAATAGGGCGTACGAACTCCATGAAGTATTTGTCCCCCGAAGAAGACCTCCCACTCGCGACAACCAAATGTAGACAACGAAGAGATATTCTACACATGCCCCTGCCGCAGGGATATAGACGTGCGCAGCTTTGAGCCGCCTCTTTTTCTTAACTTGACTGCAGGTCCGTTCTGTATGTATTTATTGCACATCGGCGCACCGTATGCGCTTCCGTCCTATCATGTGTTTGGAAGTGCCCAGCCTACTTTCGTTAACTACCGTATATGTCACAAGACAACACACCCCCTTGACCGATTTTCGACGCTTGATTTTTCAACTGCCGGAGCAGTCACAGCGCCGAAAACGGCGGCGTTGAAATCGTCTCGTCGAGAGCTTGTCGAAAATGTATCGTTTCGTTTATGCATCCTCTTCGTCGTGGCGTAATCGAGCTTTGAAAATCGGTCCAGGGGGTGTGTTATCTTGTGTCATATACGGTACTTACCACGACTATGCCGTTGGTTGCGGCGCCATTGCCTGGCTTGCAGATGAGAAGAAAGGGAACAGCGCGCTAACCACCGCGATGGACTTACATGAGCGAGGACGGAGGACATCGTGGGCACAAGCTGGGGACAAGCATAAGGCGTTGGCTGCATATACCCAGGCGGCAGAGGTGCGCAAGCGGAGGCCTTCTGGAGGGCGCGGGTCGGGGGCAACTCATGATACACCAACCCGTACTACACAACGGTTGGAGATACCACCCCACCAGAGTTGTATTTTACACACCTAAGGCGCGACGTTGGTTTGAAAGATCGAGGACATTTGTCTCATGAAACCCGTTGTTGTCTGTTTTTGATGTTGTATGTTCCCTTGGTTCAGGTTGCGCTACATCTCTCACAACCAAATGGGCCAACACCTAGACATATTACCTCGACGTTTTGCTAAACGTCTTTTCACGCCCCGAAAGTCTAGTCTCACGAGTCCCCCGGTAGGTGTTCAACCATAAAATTGAATTTTAACGACAAACACCCCTTTTCATTTTCTGCCGTAACTATCATACGCTTGCTGCCTTCTCTGAGCCGCTCCTTGCATCTCCCGTGAACCACTCTGTGCCTTGATACGTTTCGCCCTGTGCGCCTTTGGTCGGCGGTGCCATGCCGTACGTGCCGACGTCCGTCCTCGGAAACTTGGTTTTTCAGTGCTATTTTGCGGCGTTAGCGGCGCTTAAACAGCAGGCTGGGGCGAGAGGCGGCAAGGAGCCCAGCGCGAAGGATGTCGAGGCGAGACTGACAACCAAACTGAAAGACGCGATGTCGAGGGCAGAGGATATCAAGGGGGTTGTGAAGGTGAGAGAGAGCATGGAACGGAAGGCCCGTTTTCTGGCGTGAGCACCACGCATCGGGTACGGCCAAAGCAACAGGGTCGAGGGTGTTCGTTGTGTGTAAATCGAGAGACAACCGTCGTCATCACTGCCTGCGTCAGCGCATTCAAACGGAGAAACTTGTCCCGACACCGAGGATGCAACTCGCACATCCCTAAGTTTCGTATCCAAAGTGTCGGTTGAAGAACACATCGGTTCGGGTCAATCATGGACAAGTGGTCCGATGAATGTCTCGGAACAGTGTTTTCGGTTATGCCAGCACAAGAGGTTCAATCCATATAGCGGGCACCGAGTACAGCAGCTTCGATCGGTGTGGTTGATGAGATTGTGTATGGCCTGCTGCACTTGTCGCGACGGTGCTGTGGAGACGCTTGCCTGGGATGGGGTCCTCTTGCGCCAGCCAAGCACATGTTTTGTCAGAGAAGCGGGGAGGTATTCACCGACCGTGTGCATTGTTTGTTGGTGCAAACGATGAGACGTCCATTGGTTGCGAGTGTTCTTCGGCGCGTTCCAATTGCTCCTTCGTCCATGTGTTCTAGATTTGGCACAGCTTGGATGAAGGTATCCTTGAGAACCGCCCGCGATAGCATCAGTTTCCATCGCAGGTCTCGGCCACCCAGCCTTCATACAAACACTTGACGCACCAATGCGGCCGGGGCCCACGTGGGCGCCTCCGTTCTTGTACCAGTATTCGGTGTCCTTGTGCTACAACCCACTTCAGTTTTTCTTGATGTTGCGACAATCCTTACTGCGCTACAACTGTTGTATCGCGCATCTCGATTAGGCTTGTCTCAGCTAGTGGTCGCTCTCCCCTCTTGTCTCCAGGTCTTCTGGTCTGGGTGCCAGCCAGTCCTTCACCTACTCCACTTATCACGTGTTTTTGTTTCCCCCCCTGCGCGTTTTCAATGCCTCTGTCGTGTTGTGCCACCGCCTTCAGAGTCATTCCACAAACAACTCTGTGCCTCTACTGCTACTGCTGTATCCCCCTGATGACCGCTCACCCTGACTAACCCTATCCTCATATCTTATTTTGAAAACCTGAAGGCTACGCCAGCCACCCCGACGCAGCAGCAGCAGCCGAGGAAGTCCGTCGGCCACCCAAGGTGTGTTCAGGGTTCGGCGCGAAGGTCCAGGTTCAGAGTTTTGTATGGTACGGTTTCGTACATGGTGTAGGATTGGGCGGTATGGTATCGATGTGGCGGCATGTCTATACAATTGGTTTGATGCGATGATTTTGGTAAAGCAGTACGTTTTGGTGATTTGGTTGGTTGCTTTCGGGAACCTCTGTCACGCACTACACGTAAAACAATACCAGTAGATCGCCACGTCAAGAAAATAAGAAAATACGATTGGATGGAGCTCGGTCTCACAGCAGGGGCTGGCTGAGTGGTTCAGTTGGTAACCTTGTGTAACCCTCTGGCCCTTGGTTGTAGATCCGAATCTTCCCGGAATGAAAAAAAACTCGCAATTTACAAGTCAAAGCGCAGCCTACACGCAAAAGGGCGACAAAACTGAGCGACAACTACTTAATGACAACGACAGATGTTCGACACCATGGCTCGGTGTTATTCTGCCTCGCGCGACGCAGATCACCAGCGAGACCCTCCCAAGGTGAACTGTCGCCGGAGGAAGTGATGGTTCTCAGGGACAGCTCCACGATCAACGGCAAGCTCTTCCTACCTTGGATTGAGCAGGACCTTCAGGCGAGGGCGTTGGAGTCGATGTTGCTGAAGCTGCTGCGGTGCTGCCTGCTGCTGCTGTTCTTGTTCTTGTTCTTGTTCGAGTTGAGCAATTGGTCTTTAGGTCTGGGAGGGTGCTATTTCACAGGTCAGAGGGTTTTCTATGCCCTTGTGGCCCTTGCTCCGCCAAAGGATTGTCATGTTTCAAGGTACACCACATGAAGACGTAACATTGTTGCTGTCCTCCCCTGTTTCCTTCTGTCGTTCAATTGTCTGTCTGCTTTCCTGGCTATTTCTCCTTCCCTTGCCTCTTTGTTTTTATTTCCATCTCCCCGTCTGTCCTTGCCTTCTGTTCGTCCCAGGAAACCTTCGCCTTCAGCAAGCCTTGGACTGATCCAGATGGCCTCCTGTCCCTGTCAGAACCCCAGCGGGAAAAACTAGTAGGGTGAGCTTCCCCAATCCAAACGGTTTCGAACTGACCCGAGGCGGTCCTCTTTCGTACCATTTGAAGGCCGTCGCGAAACTCGAGGATTTCCCCGAAAAGCACTTGTTGCTAATTGCCGCATCTCACGTGCTCTGTTAAACGCTACCACATGAATATGTTGTGACACGTTGCGAATTTTTGGGGGCTGTTGATGTTTTCTTTGTTGCGAAATACATTTTAAGAGTTTAATTTTTTTTGGTAGCTTGTCGATTGGTGGCATTGATTATGGGTTTGCTTTCACGAAATATTTTTTATCACGGTGTTCCCTTGTGCGAATTTGGCACGCATGCGTCTGACCGAGTTGTTTTGGGATGTTTTCGTGGCATCTGTGTTATAGGTGGAGCCGGCCGTCGCAAGTGATGCCGGGAGAGCCCCGCATGATCAAAAATGTAAACCCTTACAGCATCAAGCAGGACCTCATCACCGACTGCAGCTTCGTGGCGTCTCTGTGCATTGCTTCCGCGTTCGAGCGACGCTTTCACAAGCAGCTCATCACCAGCATCATTTTCCCACAGGCATGGCACACGACTTTGCTGTTCCTGTTGCTGTCGTTGCTGCCGTCTGTTCCAAGTTTATCAACGATTCTGGCTTGGTACAGTTGCATCCGTAGCACAAGGTCAAGACATAAGACCATACAATAATAGGCTAAATTATTCTACTCCGTATTCCGTTGTAATGAGAGCCGTGTGTATCTGCCGGTAGTTGTGGGCCAGTCGTGTGCGCTGTCGTTATAACGCTGTGTTGTGAGTCCCTTTGATCATTCTGCGATTTAGTGAGGTTGCTCGTTGCCAAGAAGTCGCTGGGAGGTTGGCGTTTACTACGAGGGTTCACACATGATACTTGCAGAAATTCGTGGGCACTTGGCTGTTGTTTATGTCCCTGTTGTTTTTTAACGTCGCCGTCAAGCAGGACGCACGCCGGATGCCGGTGTATAACCCTGCGGGCAAGTACCTCGTGAAGCTCACCGTGAACGGAGTGTCTAGGAAGGTATCACTGCGTGTACATGATGTTGAGCATGCTGCTGTGTAAATGTAACTCACGCCCCCGGTCACTTCCCTGTCTCGACACTAAATAATCGCTTGTTGTGTGTGGCCTTGGTTACATGTGGCTTGTGATAGGGTTAGCTTGTACAGGAGTATGAGGCATCAGCGAATACCACACGGGTGGGACAGCTTTCTGAACTCTTCGTAAGTATCGTCTCTAGCACGTGGTCCGTTTTGTCGGTCACGGTTAGAGCGTCGCCAGGCCAAGTTGGCTACAAGCGTTTATTGTCGGAAGAGGTTCGCGCCGCAATCAGTCATCTAGCCCTTCGTTCGCCATGGTTCCAGGCTGCTGATCTTATTGACTCCCCCGTACTCTACTATGATACTTGAATGGACTGTTTGACCTTGACGGACGGTCTACTCTCAACTCGCTGTTCGACCTGGTACTACAATACTTCCACTGACAACAGCGAGGCTTGGTGTCGTTGACGACTCAAAGACCAACTGTTTGGAGTACTGTACAATGAGTTTGTTTTTCTGTCATTGAAGTCTCAGTTTGTTATTTGGCTGACCTGCTCCTGACAGACGTTGTCGTTCAACGCTCGAGAACGTATCGGTGAAATGGCGTGTTCGTTCTGTTGTTTGACGTATCAGATTGTCGTGGATGACCTGCTTCCGACCGGTGACAACGGTCGTCTCTTGTGCTCCGCCTCGGCGGACAAGTCGGAGCTGTGGGTCAGCATCATAGAGAAGGCGTACCTCAAGGTATGCCGCAACAGTAATTGCATCAGGTGAA
Source organism: Ectocarpus sp. CCAP 1310/34 (assembly GCA_902602495.3). Classification (NCBI taxonomy): domain Eukaryota; class Phaeophyceae; order Ectocarpales; family Ectocarpaceae; genus Ectocarpus; species Ectocarpus sp. CCAP 1310/34. Next base: position 116,083 of record CACKRE030004539.1, on the reverse strand, counting down.
TCGAGGGGTTGTGTTGTGAAACAAAACACATTGTTGACTTACATGTGGTCCTGCGGCAAGGGCACCCCGACAAAAGTAATAACATGCACGCGAGCGTGTGGTTAGTCGAGTAGACAACGCGGTGACGGTGTGCTGTGCCCTTGAATCGTGTACGTGTAGCCTGCTGTGAAGCAAGGACCCTAATTCGGTGGTAAAGGGTATGTACCTCATGGGCAGAGGGTATTGATTGAAATGATTGAAGTGTGTTGTATACACGAGAAGTCGATTCAGCCTAGCTGGTCAGTGGCCACCTGTGCGCACGTTCATCGTTCCACGCTTAAACTCATTCATTCCGGTGCCCCTTGTTCTCACGTGTCTAGATTTCCAAGTTGGACGCCGGATTGAGGATTCACGTGGCAAATCGTGTTAATATCGAAGTGAAACCATCTGATGTCTTCATGGTTGGACATGGAAGCGTTGTCTAAGTTGGTAATCGCTCAAAGTTGTAGTCGGTAGAAGGGGTCAACGATGATCGGCAGGTACGGCTGGCCTCCCAGCAGATTTTTTCCGTATCTTTTTTGCGTTGTGGTGGCAGGTTAACGGCGGCTACGACTTTCCTGGAAGCAACTCCGGTATCGACCTCTTCGCGCTGACCGGATGGCTACCGGAACAGGTTGGGAGCGCCTGCTGCTCATTGACTCTAGAAGTGCTCTCCAGAGAGAGAACCGCAGAGCGAACTAAACGTACAGAAAAATCTGTTAGTAATTGATTGTGAAGGGTGTGTGGGTGCAATATGCCGAGATAGCGTCAACACGTGTGAAAAAAACGTTTCCGTCTGAACGAAAACTTTCCCGTTCGAGGACCACCGGCTACCACAGAGCCGCAAATTGTCTATGAAAACTTGATTACATTTCTATCGGTACCTGTGAAGGCATCCCCAGACGTTCTGCATCGTAGTTCTTTGTACAGCAATAGCTTTTGAAACGTTTGTTCTCGTTCGTTATAAGCCGTGAAATATATATTTCAGATATTGCCCCGGAAATTACGGCCACCACATTGCCACACTTCTGGACACACCGCGTGTGAAAAAAACAGTCAAGGTTCTGGTAGATTGTTTCTGGCTGTTTGTTTTATTGTCCCCGACTCGTTTGAATTGATCGATCTGGCTCGTGTCGAATTTATTAGATTTTGTTCGAGGAGCACCGGCCACCAAAAGGACACACATCGGCGCGACGTGCGCAGCCGCTGGACAACTACGAGACCGCTGAACGCGTGTGGCAGAGGCTCCTCTCGGCGCACAGATTCGGCGACTGCCTCATCACCGTCGCGACAAGTGCATACCTAAATTGGTTGCGGATGCACGACAAGCAGATCTTGATTTTCGCGTGCAAAGGATGCGTATTGTTGTTATATATCTTGCCGTCAAATCGGTGTTGTGGGCGGTACGTTTTTGCGTTCCCGGTGTCGTTTTATGGTGAGGTCATTGTCGGAAGGAAGCCTCATTGTCGGAGATTACCTCATCGCCGAGATGGAAGTCAAAGATCACTGTAGGCGTTGCGGTTACCGATGCTGTCCTGCGGATATCGTTCATTGTGTTGCCTGTTCCGCGCTGTCGTTACTGGGCAGCCTTACGTCATATGATCGTCCGTGACACCAAGAATGTGCTCTGAGGCGATACGCGTTCCGTGCCTGCGTACTGTAGCAAGTCAGGACAAGAACACGGACATGCTCAGACTGTGATTGCCACCTGTTGTATGACGTGATTGTGGTGTTGTTCAGGCATTCGGGCATCGCGATTTCACTGTAACGTATGACATGACAAGCATGTTAATTTTCGATTTATCTCTTGAGACGACCTGAGACGGTTTTGGGGCCGCCATGCAATTTGTGTTGAATGTGCACGGTAGTTGTTTTTTGTTTCTTACAAAGTGTCCTGCCTCGTCTGTGTCATGCTTCTATTGTTTCTGTTTTCGCTAAGCCTGCTTTTTTTCGTTGTGCAGGCAACATTGCAGAGGATGAGGCTGAGAGGCTGGGCCTGGTACCCTCTCACGCCTATGCCGTTTTGGACGTGAAGGAGGTCAATGGGACTAGACTCCTGCAGGTGCGGTGTGCAATCGTCGATTACAGAACATGAACATGTTTTTGCCATATCGATGGCATCTGTGCCGCTTTCCACGATAGGAGATCAACTGCAATAACAGCCGTGCATTGCAGTGCGCCGCTAAAGAACAGTGAAGATAAACGTGAGATAAGAAAGCATGCGCAGAAGAGTGGTGGTCGTCTCAGAAATTGCACACTTCGTGGACTTGGGGTAAGCAACTACTTTTTTTTCGAATGCCGTAATTTTTTTGGCACCACACGTGCATGAGCATCGATCACTCCTCTGGAAGCCGTTTACTATTCACTCTTGTCGGACAACTCGTTTTTCTCGGCTATTGCATCGTTTCGTTTTGGTTATTTTCTCACTCTTTTCCCGTAAATTGTGTGCTGCGGAATGTTTTTTTGTCGATTTGCAGGTGAAGAACCCGTGGAGCCGCAAGCGATGGCGCGGGCCTTACTCCGTAGAAGATACCCAAAGATGGACACCGGCACTCAAGGAGTAAGTCATCGGGAGATTGCCCATCCGACTGTCTTGATATTGGACACTTTTTTTGCTTGAAGAACACTTCCCCAATCTAAATCGGTATCGACGTGATGGGAAGCTGGAATGCACCGATTACCATTCACAGACAAACTGTATATGTATGGATTTGTAATTTTCTTTTTGGTTGGTTGAGGTTCGCTGGGCTGTTCGAGTGAAAAACACTTCAGCTGTATGAGTTGATGACCTCGGGTAATGTCAAAACCGGCAGCTGGCCGGGCAGCTGTAGGCTGGTGCTGGTGCTGCTTTATTTCAGCGTGCATCACCCCTTCCTGACACTGCTGTGCTCTCATGAGCCCACTCCAGAGGTACCCCTTTTGTATACACCGAAAGGTGAGTAGACTGGCGCCAGGATAGATGGGACGGACACGCACACACGTTGCCTCTCCGATCATCATGGTGCGTCTTCATCAGCGCGTAATTGCCAGTGTGATTGCCTCTGTCACTGTCATTGGCGTGTCATCATCTCTGTCTATCATTGCCGAAATACTTGTTGGCCGTTGAGATGGGTTATATTTTCATCATCATCTGTGACTTTGCCGTTGCCGCATGTGACTGTCGTCATCATCATCGTCGGCATTGAAGCCATGGCCGTTACCATTGCCATTGTAATTGTCACCATCAACGCGACCATCCGTTGTCTTTGTCATTTTGCCTCTCCGTTGTCATTTCCATCGCCAGGGCCGTGAAGTACGACCTGGAAACAGCCATGCTCAAGGACAACGGTGTCTTCTGGGTGGACTTTGCATCCATCTTCCAGTACTTCAAAAACGTCTTCATGAACTGGAACCCGAGCGTCTTCAGCTTCAGGTGGATGTGGACACTCGAACCCTTGCCTCAAACAGGAACTGCACCGCTAGCTTATTTTGTTGATGATCAGGAATTCCCACATCTTCTGGTTGAGATGATTTTGCGGCCCCTAACCCTAACAGCAGTCCTCCAGCCCTAGCTCAGTGTCTATATGAGTGAGAGCGGCGAACCTGTCAGCTTGGGGTGATTTGAGGCCACAACACACGTGCGATGCGAATATTTGCACACTACACAGAACGGATGCTGTGATGCACTTGCAGTAGAGCTGGCCAACAATCAGGCCCAATCACTGTACTGATATGCGATTGGAGTCCAAACGCGTATCGCTCGTAGGGCCTGATTGGTGTGGACCCCTATCCTCTCTCGCAACGATTTTTTTTTGTTTTCTCTGAACTCAACGTGATGCGTGCGTTCTACGTTCTGAAACAACAGGTTCGTGATGCACCTGCGGTGGCCGGTGAACATGGGTCCCAAGAACGACTCCTTCAACCTCGGCGACAACCCGCAGCTATCGCTCTCCGTCAAGAGCAGCGCGAAAAGTGCCGTTTCGGGGGCATCGGGCTCGGCGATGGCTGCCGCGGCGGGAGGGGCGGCAGCGGCGGTGGCGCGCACGCAGTCTCCGACGGTGTGGGTGCTGCTAAGCAGGTGAACATGGACACCAGACGATGTGTGTTCATTCCAATGTTTGGCTTTTTTTGCTTTTGCTGTATGTGATTCCCGTAACGCTTGTTTGTGTCCATTTCGAGTTCGCGATTGAAATTTATGAAGACGCTGTTTGCTTTGGGGCAGAATTCATTCATGTGGAAAAACGAAAGAGAAGGGCGTCTGTGGTGTTGTAGAGCAGGTATGTTATCACTTGCGTCGGGTTGTGTCTGTGGTTGCTATCAAGCTGTTGGTCGTGTTACTTGATTGAACCAATTGGACTCCTTGGTGAGCTTGGCGCGTGTCGCATGTCACTTGACTACCCGCACGTTGCACGAGATTCCAGACACCCCGATTGTTTTTTAAAGCTCAAATACTTGACAACAACGAGGATTTAAGAGCCACATGATACGTTTTCGAAAAGCTCTCGAGGAGACGATTCCAACGCCGTCGCTGCTTTTGTTGCAGATTTCTCGAGCTCGAGCTTGAAGAACGGTCCGGAGGTGTGGCATCTTATGCAACCTCCCGTGCTGTCGGTGATTTTGTGCAATAATTGTTTTTTTGCTTGTTTTGCCTTCATTAAACGTGTAGCTGACAGGAAACGTTGCCGTGTATTTACATTGTAACCTAATGCAACAAGAGATACTTGTCAACCCCGTTGCTATTTTGTCGTTGACAGATTAGGCAAGTCTTGCGGTAACAGTCACAACCATGTTTTCGCTTGTTCTCCTTGTTTTGCAGACACGTGACGGTGATCGAGTCTGACCCTGCAGAAGGCGACTTTTTGACGATGCACGTCTACGCGGGCACGCAGGGGAAGCGGGTCTACTACCCGGACACGCCAATGTTCAAGGGGATCTACACCAACAACCCTCACACGCTCGTCAGGTATGACCCAGCGGTTACGTATCAACGTGCCGTCCTGCGTACGGGTACCGCCAGGCATACCGGTACTCCGCCGGGTATTACCGTACCACCGGTACCGTGCCAAAACTGTTCGTAGCGCACCGTGTATTCCGTCCGTCGAAACGACGAGTTCATCCATCGGGGTGTATCATTTTCTTTGAACTTTCCATTATTTGATGTTGCAGGTTCGACTTGCCGGAGAATACGGGCTCCACGGACAAGTGGGTCGATTACACGCTCGTGGTCAGCCAGTACGAGAAGAAGAGAGAAGTCAGGTAACAAGTAGAGACAGACGAGTGACAACGGCTGAATTCCTTGTTTTTTTGTGTGTGTTTTTTTTTCGTCCTTTCCTGTTCTATTTTCTGGTACTCTTCTGTTGGCGGAAAACCAAAACGAGAAACAAGCAGGGAACATGATACAGATGCGAAAAAAAGACGGATGAAAATGTGATGGTACACTGCAGTGATGGTGGTGTTTGAAAGTTCTTGTGTAATAGTGATGTGATGTTCAATTGCTTTGTTGTGTCGCCGTGGTAAGCTTTCTTTTGTGTCCCAATTTCTTGTTCCTCAATCTTTGTCGTTGCTTTGGTATCCCATTGTATCAACATGACGTCGTCGGAGATTTGCCGTAGGATGCGTACGATGTGATGACAACAAGCCACTCCTGTCTATTGTCTTTTTCGTTGGCGAATTGTATCTGTGGGTTCACCTCTGTTGGTGCATCAGTTTCCTCTCACGTCGGTCGCGATGTCTGCTTCGTTCTTCTTCTTTTCTTTCGTTGCGTGAAAGGTACTCGGTTAACGTCTACTGCTCGGACACCTTCAAGCTGTACCATACTCCGACAGCTCCCGAACACGCGCGGTCTATCGTTGTGAGTAATGGTGACAGGAGATTCAACACCGTGCTACCGCTATTTTTCGCTCGTACACAGCACTACCGAGGCGCAGCATGATAGTTCCGTTTCGGTGACTCATCCCACGCTGGAGCTCACGCTTGTTCGTCCAGAATAGCTCTAGCTAGCCGATGAAACATGTAGCACCGGTCGTGGTAGCAGCTGTGTTCGGTGTGGATGAAGTGCAGGTTGGCCGGGTTGATTGTCACAATGCGCTCGTACGTTTTCATTCGACTGATCTCTCTCGCTCGCTGTCCCCCCGCCCCCCCTCTCTTCCTCTCCTTTTTCTCTCTCTCTACCTCTCGTTCCATCCGTCGTTCACCCTGTATCACCCCCCTGTTACTTCTTTTGTCTGCCTGCTTTGTCGTTCCAGGGCGCATGGGATCAAAGCAGTGCGGGGGGGGCACTGGGGAGCCCGCTTTTCTACACCAACCCACAGTACGCGGTTGTGCTCACACAAAAAACAAAGGTCCACATCGAAGTCAGGGCACCCAAAGACGTGAGCGAAACAAACATCGGTTTCACACACGCCACGTTTTTTTCGCGTCTTCTAGCAGATAGGAAGAAGTATTTTGCGTTACATGGGGTACAAAGTGACGGCCAAAGCAATTGTTTTGTGATGTTCCATGGCTTGCTTTGCGTGCCTGTATTTTTCCCTTCCGTTCCTGCACGGCATGTTTAGTTTCAGATCAACGCTACCGTGGTGTCGCAAGGAGGAATGCGGATTGACACTGTCTCGAGCGAGCGAGAGGTGATGACGACGGGCTCATACCGGCCGGGTTTCTGTTACGCGGAAAACGTTCTGCCGGCGGGAACGTACACTGTTATCTTCAGCACCTACAGACCGGGCCAGGTGTGCGCGACAAGACACAGTTCTGTACTTGCACAATAATAGGCAATGACCACGTATATCCCCTTCGCTGCTTTTAATACGCTCGATTATTTTCACATGAGGCGAAAATTGAACTGGCTTCTTAGTTTCTTGTCGATGCCACGAATTGGAAAGAAAGGTAAAGACCCGTGTTATTTTCCCGCCGCTTGCCGCGGCTGCATATGCTTTGATAGGTGGCGGGGTTCGTGGCAAAGCTGTGCACGACGAGCCCTGTGAGGCCCCCTACTCGCATCCCACAGGAAGGGGAGGGGATGGCATCTAAGCAGGCAAGCTACGTGGCACCATCGTTTTTGGACAAATGTCTGTTTGATGAATGCCAGACACGCATGACGAAATGACTCAATATCATAGTGATATCGAAATGAGCATCCGTGAATAGCTTAGTCCGATGAAGGCCGTTTGCTGTTGCTTATTACGTGCTATGGGAGCTTTCCTCCACACCGTATGCGTATGAAATCGTATGTAAACAACGATTGCTTGTAGAGCGGTTTATCATCGGGTATGTCAACGGTTGTTTAGCCAGGTCGTTTCTAGAGTTTCTTATTGTACGATCAGTTCTGTGTCTTCCTGTAGTTTTGTGCGTCGCTTTTTCCTTCTTCCTTGAGCTCTCTTCTGTAGTTGTTATTTGTTCAGAACTCATGCGTTTGTGAAGGGGACAACTGATAACGTCATTGTTTTGTTGCAGGTGGTGCACGGGCGATGGAGACAAGATGATGGCACGGCGGCGGGCTGCGGCAACTTCGGCAGATACCTCGATAACCCTAGGTTTGTAAACAACCAGGACATCCTTTTGGTATTGACACCTATTTTTCAGGTTTCCCTCGACAGTACAGAGAAAAAGGTGGAGACAGAGAGGCATTTCTGCCAGCACACTCGACACGAACCCAAGGTTTGTAAACAACCAGGATATCCTGTTGGTACTGACACCTATTTTCAGGTTTCCCTCGACAGTACAGAGAAAAAGGTGGAGACAGAGAGGCATTTCTGCCAGCACACTCGACACGAACCCAAGGTTTGTAAACAACCAGGATATCCTGTTGGTACTGACACCTATTTTCAGGTTTCCCTCGACAGTACAGAGAAAAAGGTGGAGACAGAGAGGCATTTCTGCCAGCACACTCGACACGAACCCAAGGTTTGTAAACAACCAGGATATCCTGTTGGTACTGACACCTATTTTCAGGTTTCCCTCGACAGTACAGAGAAAAAGGTGGAGACAGAGAGGCATTTCTGCCAGCACACTCGACACGAACCCAAGGTTTGTAAACAACCAGGATATCCTGTTGGTACTGACACCTATTTTCAGGTTTCCCTCGACAGTACAGAGAAAAAGGTGGAGACAGAGAGGCATTTCTGCCAGCACACTCGACACGAACCCAAGGTTTGTAAACAACCAGGATATCCTGTTGGTATTGACAACTATTTTCAGGTTTCCCTCGACAGCACACACAAAGAGAGAGATAGAGACAGAGAGGCATTTCTGCCAGCACACTCGATACGGGAACAATGGTCGCTGAACCTTTTGCGCGATGAGTTGAAGACAGATATTGCAGAAAAAAATCTCCCAACACGGGCTGTAGCTTCCTATTGTGGCAGTAACGCTGTTTCTCCCTGTATTTTCGCGCATCTGTCGTGAGCGGCACCGTCTAGTGCATACACCGATTGGTGGTGACCGCCGATGATATTTTCTTTTTTTCGTTTTTCCCGCATAGCGCAAGGACAGAACGACTTGTTGGTGAGTTTCACGAACGTTGACAGCGCGATCGAAACACCCGAAGCTAGATCAACGAGGGTGTGGACGCGAAGCACGGATGAACCGCGTTGGTGAGCTAGGCAAGAGAGGGGTTCCACCATTGGGGGTTTTCCTCACCTCGCAAGGAGAAGGAGGCGTCGTCTCCATTACGCTGTAACGGTCTAACTTGTCTTGTGTGCTTGCTTTCCGGCCATCCTACAATGTTGCTGCCGTGTCATACGTGCTACCCGTATGATTCTTCTGTAGGATCCATGCGACCGACGTGATGGAAGACCAGCACCAGTGACAATGTTCATGTGCGACACCAGAAAACATTCCACGGCCCCCGTCCCCTCCTCCCAATCTCCCTTAGGCAAGAATGATCCCATGACAACTTGCGCGTTCAGGACGCCTAAAGCACGGCGTTTAGGGCTACAATCACCGTATTCGCTCCAAAGGGACGCGTAGTCAAATGAGAGTGCATGGCTGCTTAGAGAGTACGCACACCCCCCTTCCCCCCCCGTGCCCATCCGTATTTGCTTTTTCAGGATTTGATTTAATATCTAAAGGCGAGAATTCTAATCTTGTGAGATTAAGTCGCTCTATACGACTTGCTAACCTTCATCAAGTATTTTTATGAAGCTTCCAAATAAGGGTTATCATAATCTTTATATAGATCAATAATCACTTTTTCAAGTATTACTTTTGACTTATTTAAATCACAAGCTTAAGAGTAATCAGCTTCCGCACCATCTGTTCTGCTGTAAGGTATCTCTTCACCGTACCATCGAGAGCGTCAATACTCCTCCGCGTCGTCATCCCGGAAAACGCGGGACCGTTCCCCGAGGGGAGGCCCGCGGTCAACATCACGCTGTTCCCAACCACGAGGGAGGGGGCGGGTAATAGCTCCTCGGGACCCCCCGAGGATACCGGCGGGATGCCCCGAGGTGTCGGGAGAATCTCCCTCAACCCCAAGTGTCAACCGACTTCCAACCTCGCGATCGCGTCGTCGAATGGAGGGGTCTACATGGACTCGAGCGCGGGGGCCGTTACGGAGAGTGTGGAGGTTGAGGCCGGGGAGTACGTTGCCGTGGTGTCGTCGTTTAGGCCACAGGAGGCCGACTATGAAATCACGATCTACACGACCCCGGCGCTCGCTAGGGTGCAGCGGATCATGGGCTGACGTGCTCATCGGATGGCTGTTGGACAACGATTAGCTTTGTGGCCTCTTTTTCCGTGTATTGCGATCGATTGCTGTAAATGTAAAATGCTTGCTTTTGATAGATAAAAATATATATAGCACTTCATGTTGAGAGAAAGACATTACGTGCCCGCAGTTTTCTCGTGCCTGTTGGAGGTTTCGGAGAGGGCGGAATCTTCTTGAGGTAGTCGTGTCCACCGTCACGGATTACAGGGCTTAGTCTAGATCCCAAAGAGTACCCGCCGTAACCGGCTCAGTATCGCGGTTCTAGTGTTTTCTCCTTGCCGCGGACGACATAACCGCACAAAGAACTAAATCCCACTTGCCATACAGAAAAACCAAGTGAACTACCATGCAAGCAACGCTCAGTTACCCTGTTGCCTCACTAGGCCTACCGGTTATCGTGCGATGGTCAGGTGGCTGAGGTCAGTTCAAATGTCTGTTTTTCTTTGCCACACAGAACCATTTGGTTCATCAGTTCAGAGCAACTCGCATTAAACGAGGAACAAGGCTTCAGGTGCGTCCGGGGCAACCCCCCGGGGTATTGTTTGACGTAAATCCACCGTCCCCGGTTCTAAGATCGATACAAAAACAGTGAAAACTCCTAAACGGTCCGGGTGTGTCGCTTGCCTTACTTGCAGTGTCATTGGATATGTTCTAGTGCCGGCCCGCTCACAAAAGGCATCTTCACAAAAAATCGATGCTTACGCGTCTCATACAAGTAGTCTAATAGTGCTGCACTGCGGTACCATGGAAACGGAGGACGACATAAGACAAATGGGGTCGGCCGCCGGCACCACTGCTGTGTTATCCTATTCGTTCGTTATGACACCTCGAAAACATTGAGCCTCACTGAAAATTGGTAAACGTTATCCCTTCGAGCGGGCCGGCACTGCTGTGACCTTGCTCAGGAGCATGGCCTTGCTCAGGAACATGGGCTCTTGAACGTACATATGCATACTATTGTATGCATACTCGAAAGCATGGCAGATTGGTCAAACCAGTCTTGTTCTTGACATTCATTTTCAAAATATTTTACTCAACAAAAAATGCCACCACCGCAATCGAGATGCCTACCGTACGTTAGAGAATCGCCGTCCGGCACCGAATCATCTTTACGTTCCTTCTCGTGGGCTCCCCTGTGCGTGCTCTTTCTCAGCAATGTGTGTGTGTGTGGGCAGAGAAGCGGACTGACATACATATATCAGGATACAGGATATGCTGGCATGTCCGTTCTCAGTTCTGTTCGTCAAATTCTGCAATTCAAATTCTGTCTTGTGGGGGCGGCGTGAATCCGTGGATAATCGGGGGTGCCCAATGCATGTCTGAGCCCCCACAGATCCAGCTCCCAGAGCCGGACCCTATCAACACGGCTCTCTTCCCAACGACAGCCGAGCGGACAGCAAAGTGAAGGTGCTGTATCTAGTGGCTGTTCCGGACGTTACGTGTGTGCTAAGATCACTCAACCCGCCACTGATCGGCAGCTGGGTACGTGTTCAGTGAAACTTCAAAAGTTATTTTTAGGCTCGTCGGTTCCTCCGCAACAGGATCAGACTTGCATGCGAAAGTGCAGTGTGACTGCTCCCTTCCTACAAACTAGTTGCAGTAGGCGTGCGGATCGACATTCCGTCACATGCAATGGGCTCCCGTGCATTGCTTACGAATTGCGTAGTGATGGTGACGTTATGTTCCTGAAATATTATACGGTATCATGTTTTCCCGACAAGTCGATCCGTTTTGCGTACCACCACAGCTACTGCGTACTCTATACGGTATTAGAAGACGCATACCGGCAAGGAGTTGGGTTTTGTATGCCAGGTGGGGGTTGCACACCAACAATACAGGTGCACACCGCGGTTACCGTACTTGTCCACGGGTATACCCTAGACACCTGGGGAGCATGCTTTCGGTTTCGCGATGTTCGCTCTCGCGCAGATCGAATCGTGCCTGGAATATGCAGGCGGTGCTGTAACTTCGTGCTGGCGTAGCCCACTTGGACAGCAGCGCATGCTACAATCGGCAAGTGACCTACAGTACGCGATATTCCCGCAGCAGCACTGCTGCTACGGCGAACGGAGAATACCTCCGCGGCGGTTGTAAGCATCGTTCATGGATGTGCGGGAGCAAGCACCGTAGTATGGTACACTATGAACCAGTAGTTTTCTGCCTACACGTCAACCTTCTTGACAATTCGCTCTACATGTGTGTGTTTCTACCGCAACTGCCAAGACCATCAGCCTATAACAATACTACACCGCCCCCCTCCGCCTGTTGACGAAAAATAAACCGAAGATCTTAATAGAGGCGGGGCTTCTATTTCCCCGGCCGCCGGAGTGACGGGTACAAGAACCACAAGTAGTCGAGACCACGGCAGCACTGCTGTAGTGGGCCAGCATTTTACCTACACTACACCCATATGGGTGATGCGGCAAGCGGCACCCAAGCGAGCGGCCTCACAGCAGCGGAGAGGGCGAGGTCATTGGACGAGGCCGGCAATACCCAGGAAGCTGCCGTTCTGTACAAGGTGTGTACCTTATGCTTTTTCACAGTCACTTTCGCACATCGGTACGAAAGCCACTGGAAAACGGCTGTCCTTGGCTGTGCACGCCGAATGAAGTTGGGTTTACACGTTTTTCAAGAATGGTGCACCTGGTATTTCACGCGGTGAGCGTATGTGCCGTTGTCTTACGTATCGGTAGCGCAACACCGCATTGCGTTGGTTTATTGTTTGCCGAGCGCGATTCTCTCGTCCTTCAACAGTAAAATATTGCTTCCACAAGCGGTTCCAGGACTGCTTTTCATGCTTCTCAGGCGCTCTGGGCTACTGTAGATGTTGTCTGGCATGTTAACAGATGCGCCCTGCTTCTTTCAGGGTTGTTTCCATGATTGGCCGCCCTTCTGATTCTGTGTTTGGATAAGGGCGATGGCGACGACAATGATGATGCGCCAATTGGCCAATTGCCGAGTGCCGCCATCTTCCATCCAGCGAGGCTAGAGTTTCCTTCCAACACTTGTCGACTCCGACGAAAATCGTTCCATTAGTAAAAGTCTGCAGTTTCAACCCTCTGCGGTATCGACCGGTGGTGTAGAGAAACAGGAGTGTAGCGGCGGGCAGAACATCAAGTGTCTAACCCATGACCCTCGATGATTCTTGAGATTAATGCTTCATTATTGTTTTCGCTCTTGTGGATCATATACATAGGCTCGTCTTGGCGACAGGTACATTATATGTTTCCTGTGCTTGGTGGCGTGTTTCAGAAATTCGTAGTTCTAAGCAAACATCCAAAAGTCTCCGATTTTTTTCCTCCCCCGTCTCTATATCTCATCGACGATCACGAACACATCGCCTGCGCTAGGAGGACCCTGCAAGCGCCGAGCCTGTCCAATACGGTGCGTAAGCTCCTCTCGGACAGCATCGAGGAATGTGAGAAGAGGGTCACGGAGATTGGATTTCAGCAGGGTGGGGCAGGAGGGTTGCCGGACTACTTCGCGTATCTTCCGGAGGCACCGGCAACCAAGCCTGTCACGCAGCTCTCTACTGACGCCGGAGTATCGATAGGGGCCAGCAGGGCACCAGCGGCAGAGGGAGCGCTCTCAAGTGGGGGATACGCGAAGGTGGAAGAAGGTGTGTGCGTGGGACGGGAGGGGATAAGGTGGCGGGTGGAACGTACTTGGTGGAAAAGGTAACAATGAGTGCAGCGGCGGCACCAACTTTGTTGTTGGGTGAAACATGTACATGAATCGAGCAAGGGAGAAATGAAAAGAGAAAACAGCCTGCGAGTGCCCCTGTCACGAATATATCCCTGCGTCATTGCTTGGCCTACAGATGAGAAAAAGGGGACAGCGCACTAACCACGGCGACGGGGTTAGATGAACAGGGACAGAGGACGGGATGGGCACAGGCTGGGGCTAAGGATGAGGCGTTGGCTGCGTACATCCAGGCGGCAGAGGTGTGAAAGCGAATGTTTTGGGGGAGCACGGGAGAAGGCAATATTTGTTTCCCCGTTCGTACACACCTGACGTTGTTTCCGCGAGTTTCAGGACCCACGTTGCAATTTGAGAAAGCTTTTGGCTGCCGGTGGGTGGGTACCCAACACCTCCGTGTGAAGCTCTCCCTTGCGGAGGAATGGAACATTGGCGCTCAGAAGAAGGGTGGGTGGTATTTGGCGTCATGTGCGGCATCTACCTGTTGTGTGTTTCGTCATCAGGGCCTTTGCTGCACGACAAGCTCTCTCCACACGCCGTACAACCAGATGGTGTTTCAAGATCTTTGGCCACCGATATTTGCTTGGTTTCCTCGCGCGGAAGGGGGCCGGATGTAGAAAGTATAGACAAGTCTCGCGTGCGGGGCGATGCTGTTGTTGTGCCGTAGTGTGGGCGGCGTTTCGTGTTCTTACCACGACTAAAATGATACGCAGGCCTAGGCAGCAGAAGCGTGCAAGCTCTGAGCGAAAAGGACGGCCTAACCCTACCCCACTCTGCACTACTTGCTTGAGATACCCCCGGACTCGTCGGTGCTGACTAACTGAGGTTTTGTTCCACATGAAGGCATTTTGTGAAGCGCGTTGCCAGTTCCGTGATATTCTGTTGACGTGGTTGGGTGTGAACCCCTTCGTCACGCATCACATTCCCAGGCAACTACTAGACATTCCGATGTGCTGTCTGGAATCAGACTTTTGTTATTTCCCGTTTGAAGACTTTAACGAAAAACCTGTGGAAACACACTATTGCACACTTGGCAATTGTGGGCGAAAACGGGAAGCAAGCGCTCCTGGTGGGACGCTGTGTCTGGCACATGCAGTTAGCATTCCACCGTTGATAGTACCCTCCGCTTCCCCCGTCTCTGTTGCACGGCTTCACATACTCCGTGTCGCGCCTGAAAAATCTGGGTAGTACCCTCGGCTGTCGCTGACGAACAAACACGAAAAATCGCGACAAACCCCAGCTGAAGTACCTCCCGGCCTCTTACGCATCCCTCCCCGCCTTTTCGGTTACCCTGCCTGCATGCGTAACGCTTACGCCCCTTGCCTCTTGGGCCGTGGCATCGTGTGGTACGCACCCGTGTCCGTGAATACCCGGTAAACAACCGTGACTTTTCTTCAGCACTAATTCGCGGCGGTGATAGCGCTGGAGCGGCAGACTGGGGGGGGAGACGACAAGGACAGCGGCGCAAAGGTCATCGAGGCGAAGCTGACGAGAAAACAGACAGACGTGCTTTCGAGGGCGAAGGCTCTCAAGAATCTCAACGGGGTTGTGAAGGTGAGACGGTGACAAGTACGCTTCCGTTTTTTTTTTTGCGTCATCACCACGCATCGGTTGAGGTGTAAGTCAATAGAGGGGTTAAGGGCGTTCATGGCCTGCCGGGAGACAGTCATTCAGTTTTAATTTCAAGTATGTATGTGCATCAGCAGGAGAAAGTTTGCCTACCGGGAGGACGCGCTTCATGCATTCCCCAATTTCGGGTCCAAATGTTCGGTAGACGATGGGAACACCGGTTCGATTCAATGACCGGACAAGTGGTTTGATGACTTTTCGGATCGACTTCTTCGTTGGCACCAGAAAACCGTTCCGTCTAGAGAGCGTGAGTGCAGCAGCTTAAAACCCCGCGGCGGGAATGAGAAGTATGCACACATTCCCGGGGGTGGGAAAGGGAAAGCGCACTATAGGAGTGGCTGCCGGACACCAGCGGTACTCTTACATTTTTATCATCCTTTTGTGGGTCCTTTCAGATGCGTGTTCAGAATTTTCAGATATTCATCTTGCTCTTATTCCAGCCAAATATTTGTGGTTTTTAGGGCGAAAGTTGGCTGTGCACCGACCTTGCAAACAGTTGGTGTGAACGCTGCCAAAATCAATGGTATGTACAGCGTTTTGCGTTGTGCTGGGTAGGGTTCCCGACTGCTTGCAAGATAAGCAACACCGAGTCTGGTGTTGTTCAGCCGCTGTGTCGCGCGTCCCAACTCGAGGAGCTGACGTTTGCTAGCCACCTTTACGTAAGCTCTTCTTCTCTGGGTGCCAGTCTCACCCTGACTCGACCTATCAACTACCAGGTATTCGCGTTTCCGCCCCCCCCCTTACCACCACCTCAGCTGTGTCACCGCCTGAGCCACCTTTGGCAACGTAGGAAGGAAAGATTGGCCGTCGATGATTGGTCCTGTGGGGAACAATGCTCCGTCCTCTCGAAGACGCGAGGTCAATGGTCTAACAGCTACGGCATGCAAACATGAGTATGTCCACCAACCCCTGATGACCATATCCTCAAATGCATATCTTGTTTTGGAAACCTCAAGCCACCTCGACGCAGCAGCAGCAGCAGCAGCAACAGCAGCAGCAACAGCAGCCTAGGGAGTCAGTCGGCCGTCCAAGGTGTGTTGGGGGCTATGGTGAAAGGTCAGAGAACACGTATTCATAGTAGGTGTAGTTCTGTGGCTTTTTGGTTTGGTTGGTGTGGATGGGGTATATTCTGGAATGCTCGGCATGGTATGATATGGCTCGGCTTGTTTGGACGACGCTCGTCGGTAACCGAAGGTTTCATGGACCAAATTCATGTGCATCCTTAGCAAGCATACGTGTGCACGTCTTGTGATTTTTTATTGTGTCCCATTTTCGTTCAGACGTCTGATTCCATCTCGGCTCAGGAGCCCAAACCGTATCTCCAAAGGACCGACGGTAGGTTTTACCTCTACATGTGTGTGGACATGGGACACGTGGTACGGTTAGCACCACTCGCGGCCTCTCCTTATTTTACTTTTTGTGTCATTCGTGATGTTACGCCATGGGCAGCATCACCATCCTCATCGTCGGCATGTCCTATGATCGTCATTGAATGCACAAGTTTTCATCATGCTAGGAGACGTCGTGTGTGTGTTTTCCATTGTGAGAGGTCCCCGACAACGTACCCTCCCTAGGTGACCTCTCCAGTAGCACCACAGTCGTACAGCAACAGCATTCTGCACCAATTGGAGGCGCTTGATTGTGAGCACACCTGACAGGAGGAACTGAAGGATGCTTGTCGTGGAAGAAGAATCGGAGCGCAGCGTGCGACGTAGATGAATTTTTCCTCAGTGCCACGAGTCGGAGGTCTTCCTTGAAAACCGTACGGTTGGCTAAACAATTGTGAAACAACGACTGTTAACCGACGACCACAACTGTTCGACACGATGACTCAATCCATACGTGATAAAAACGGCGTTGTTTGCCTCCTATACTAGGACGTAGATCAGCGGTGAGGTCATCCCAAGGTGCCTTGTCGTCAGAGGAGGTCGAGGTTCTCAAGGAAAGCGCCATGGTTAACGGAAAGCTCGTCCTACCTTGGGTAGCGGAAGACCTACAGGTAAGAATGTTGCTGTTGATGCTATTCTCGAGGATCAGTCTGCTTGAAAATCTGAGAGGTTGCTGGTTCAGCCGAAAGCTTTCCCCTTCCCGGCTTTGCACGGTCCACTGCTTCGCCCAAACGATTCCAAAGTAAGTTTGACTGATGTTTCAAGCGTTCTTTATTCTTAGCTTCCGATCTTCGTCGCGTTTCTCCTTTTTTATTTCCTCAAATTCCTCCTACCCCTCCTTTCAGCGATAATTCACTTCTGGCAAGACTCGAACGGGTCCGGAAAAATGTGACCCACACATGCACGGACGATTGCTCGATTTTCGTCTTCCATTTTGTTTCCTCAGTAATTCTCCCTTCTTTCTTGAATTGTCTTTCTTTCTTTTCTTTTCTTTCTTTCGCTCCTTATTTTTTCCAGGAAAAGTTCGATTTTGACAAGCCGTGGAAGGATCCGGACGGCCATCTTCGGCTCTTGGGACGTCTGTCGGTAAACCTCATTGGGTGAGATGTAGAACTAGATCGAGAACTAGATCAAGAACTAGATCGCATCCCCCCAGAGAACGATTTCGAAGCAACGCGTGGTGCTCCTGTTGGGTGCAATGATCGGAATACTGTAGACTGTCGCGGTACTCAAGTTTTCCCCCGGAACAAGACGTTGTACTGCCCAATCTCACTAGCATTGCAATGATGTAACCAAACACATGTTCTGATATTCGCTCCATGACAACTTTCGTACCCGATCTAAGCTACGTTGGTATGAATGCGGGTCACTCTGGATTATGAAGATACACTCGCTCGAATATGTCGCACACCATTCTGGAGCATGTGGTTGTGTTGTCACCAACAGTTGTAACGATATTTCGCGTTGGAACAAGTCATTCCCCAAGCGTGCGTTCATGTTACCCGAGGTAAAATGCTTTTTATCGTCGTCCAGCATGGTGCAGTCGTATACGGTCTTTCACTCGAGGACCGAAAACCGCTCGACATTATGTGTCGATATCACATCAGGAGACGCGATGTGGACCTCTACTCGCGGTCATTGTCGTTGAGATTATGCCGTGTCCATTCCATGTTTGTAGCGTTTTTATGTCACGTGTGTGTGGTACGCGCTACCGTCACTGTGGCGTGAAGTTGCACGTGCTGTGATGCTTTCTCCAATACCATGCTGCCTTGGACGGCATGTGTTCTTTTGTTTCAGTTCGCTACCTCTCATGATCGCAATCACGGTCTTGTGTTGTGCTGGACGTTTCATATAACTTTATGGGAACCCTACTTGGAGTATTGTACTTTTTCTGGTACCTTGTTGACGACCTCCTCTGAGGCGCAATAGTTTTTTTGAATCGTTCTTGTCCACGAAACGACGCTATGAACTTTCCGTTACAGGGTTTTCCAGGACGGTTCATGCTTTTGTTCGTGCGCTAGATCTGTATGACTAACCTACTCCGCCAGGGCTTTTCTTGTGGGGTGGTGTTTTTGGGACCACCTTCGCGAGAAACTGCTTTAATGAGGAAATAGAACAGGAAGGGCGTACGCAGACCCTATCCCTAACTTGCCCCATTGCATCCTTTATCCAACATGTTTTATTGATCGAAAAACCCTGCAAAGCTACTGTGTTTTTTTGTCGAGGTCTAGCACGGCGTACCTCTGACAGCACATTCCCCTGTTTGGGATGTTTTTCGCGGCATCCCATCTATCTGTCATACGTAGGTGGAAGCGGCCGTCGGAAGTGATGCCGGGAAAGCCCCACATGATCGGCATCTTGGACCCTTTCAGCATCAGGCAGAACCTCGTCACGAACAGCAGCCTATTGGCGTCCCTGTGCGTGGCTTCGGCCTATCAGCGGCGCTTCGGCAAGCAGCTCATCACCGGAATCATATTTCCAAAGGCATGGCACGCGAACGTTGGTGTCGTCCCTGTTGCTGCTGTTCCCTGACATTTGACCACGTTTTGGCCTCTCTTCAGTTCCTTTGCATTCGGAATGTTTTAGGTGAGATGTCGACACGCCGGAACGTCCGTTGCTGGCCGCAGGCATACAGAAACATACACATAACATGGCCAAAGCGTCTGGAACGACACCACTGTAGAATCTCCTAGAAGCCCCCAAGTCTAATCCAATCGGTTCTTGCTGCGAAGCACAGCGCCTGTCAATACATCATCCAAGTGACTCACGACAAGAAGCGGCAAGTGACATCAGCATGATCACATCGCCCCAATAGTCCTGGACCGCAAGCACCGGCAGCCTCAAGAGCACGTTTCTATTCTGAGACACGCCGCTTGTCCTCACAACGTCAGGACTTTCTTTGACTCGACAAGCTGCTGCGAGATTATTTGCTCATGTGTTTGCTACCATGTTGCGAACGAGTTGCTGGCGGTTTCCGTGGCTACAGCGTCATTCTTGCTACATTTTTTGTATTGCGGTTGTTCCTGACGTTGTTGTTGATGCCGCCGTGAAGCAGGACGCACGCCGGATGCCGGTGTACAACCCTGCGGGCAAGTACATCGTGAAGCTCAAAGTGAAAGGTGTGGCTAGCAAGGTGACTACGCATATCATATATGAATGGATTCGTTTGACCATGGCAAGGACTACGGCACTTTTTAATTACCTGTTGGCCGATGTTGACCGGTACTCAATGAAAACTAGGGATTGTGTACAGGCCCCAATGCCATTCCGTCTCCTTTTTGGCGATGTGTCTTGTCGACGTTTTTGGCGTTCTGGCGCGATATTGTGGCCATTTTTCTATCTTTTGCGGAGTCGCGTTTGGTTTCAGCTATCCCTTTCTCTCGTTGATACTGCTGTCAAATTACTCGTTGCCCACCGCAACTTGCAAAGCGTTTTTCACTGTAGAGAGGTAGAGAGGTAATCGATCTCCAACCTGCTACCAGTACGTTTTCGACGTTAGCGTTAACCACTAGACCACCGGGGTGACCGGCTTGTAACGGACAATTTTGCTTGTGTTTTATGTTTTCGGTGTCCAAGGTGGTCGTGGATGACCTACTTCCGACCGGTGACAGCGGTCAGCTCTTGTGCTCCGCCACGACGGACAAGTCGGAGCTGTGGGTCAGCATCATAGAGAAGGCGTACCTCAAGGTATCGCGAAACAGTACTTGTAGCAGCATCAGATTTTGTGCTGTGAATTGAGGGTGGTGCCCCCAGAACTGCACCATCGCCGAGGGACATTTGATGCTGAGCAAGCACACCCACACTCTTCGTAGCGAAACAAATCGACAACGTGGTGATATGATGTTCCATGATGTCACCTTCATTGTTATATTGCGTCTTCGCAAAACATTTGGGTGAACAGTCTGACAGATCTTGTAATACACGAGAAGTCGACCTCACTCTGGTTGATTAGCGGGCTCTCTGTTCGTGGCGATGTGGGTTTGTACTTTTCGTCCTTCTCAACACTCAAGCTCATCACACGGGGTACTCAATTAATGTTTCGTACGTCATTCCACTGAAGCATCCCTCGTTACCACGCCTTCAGGTTTACAAGACTTGCAAGCCCTGTCGAAGACGCACGTGACAGACTAAGTCAACACTAGATCGAGACCGAGATTTCTGGTATCTGCTGTCTGTGCTTGGACATGGAACCGGTTACATATTTCTCGGTGAAATCGATCACAGGTTGTAGTCCGTAGACGGGGTTGTCGGCGGGGTGCGGCTGTCTTCGCTTGCAGAAACTGTTCCATGCCATCCTTGTTCTTGAATGGCGATGTTGTCACTGGCGTTTGTTGCAGGTTAACGGCGGGTACGACTTTCCTGGAAGCAACTGCGGTATCGACCTCTTCGCGCTGACCGGATGGATACCGGAACAGGTCGGGGGTTGTTCTCTGTAATGGAATAGCTATCAATCAAAATTGGGGTAAGGTTATGCAAGGAAATGTTCGCAAATTCGAGTGAAATTCTGTGCATCGCTACAGTATTCAGTGTGAAAGCTGTGCATGGAAGAGCTCGGAACGTGGTGCATGCATCTGCCAAGCAACCTCAATTTTATGTTCGAGGAGCAATATCCACCGAAGATCAACACATGAACGTTGTACAGAATCTGTGACGGCATCCGTTGCAAGTGCTTTAATGTACAATCCTACCTCGACGAAAGTTTTTGGCTTATTTTTCGGTGACATTCAGTGCAATTGTCGAGAAATATGTCACCGAAAAGGCAGCCATCAAAGAGGGGACGGTTCTGGGCATATCGCCTTCGAAAATGCACCCGTCAAATGTCTGGGAGATTTTTCCAGCTGTGTTTTCTATGTGCTTCCAACTGGTTTGAACGGATCTGACCGGTGTGAATGTTTTGATCAGATTTTGTTCGCGGAGCACCGGCCACCAAAAGGACACACGTCAGCTCCACAAGAGCAGAAGCCGCTGGACAACTACGCGACCGCTGAGCGCGTGTGGCAGGGGCTCCTCTCGGCGCACAGCCTCGGCGATTGCCTCGTAACCATCGCGACTGGTGCGTTACCAAATCATTCCATGGAACATGTAGCGACAAACAGATGTTGTTTTTCGCTCGAACAGGCGTGTATGTTGTCTTCTACTCCATGTTGATCAAATCACTCTTGCTGGCACCACGTACGTCTATCGGTAACATCGTTTAACGATACCGGTATCGTTTTAGGGTGCGCGTATCGTGGGAGGTATTTCTCATTGTCGAGGATTGTCTTGAGGATCAAAGCTGCTAGGTGTTGGCTATACTTTGCCGCGACCGTCGTACCTCTACCGTCCCAGCGTTACCTTTTTCCATACCTTGCTGTCTGTCCGCACTGTCGGTACAATATGGGACAGCCTCGGCGATTGTGTCATTACTACGAATTCGTCTCAGGCGATACGTACATGCGCCTTGCGTGGTCGCTCAGCAAGCCAGGACAAGGCCAGGAAACTCAAACGTGCTGGGTTGCGGATTGTCACCTACCTCTGTGACGTACTTGTGGTGATGCTGTCCCCTCGGCCATAGTACACACGATCGACTGATGAGAAGGGATTCTTCCTCAACAGTGTCGGGAATTTCGTTCGCTTCGCGTGTTCGTTTCCATCCTCCAGGCGAGATTTCAGAGGCTGAGGCTGAGAGGCTGGGCCTGGTACCTAGTCACGCCTATGCAGTTCTCGACATGAAGGAAATCAATGGCACAAAGCTATTGCAGGTGGCGTGAACAACAAATTAAATTCAACACAAAAAGTGAAGAGTTCTTGTTAAAAGTTGGACTCAAGCCTTACGCCCGCTGCAGCACTATGGTATTGTTGTTTTTGTTATGGTAGAGAAGAGCGAAGACAATACACGAAAAACGCACGGGCTCGTTCTTGTACAATATTGATTACCATCGTAGAGATAAGGTTGAACGTATGCTCCTTAGGAGGAAGGTGTGGGTCTCGTACAGTATGTTGTAGGCATCGGGGGTCTACAAGTTTCACCATTAATGT
Organism: Ectocarpus sp. CCAP 1310/34; assembly: GCA_902602495.3. Taxonomy (NCBI): domain Eukaryota; class Phaeophyceae; order Ectocarpales; family Ectocarpaceae; genus Ectocarpus; species Ectocarpus sp. CCAP 1310/34. The sequence goes on along the minus strand of CACKRE030004539.1, from coordinate 93,649 downwards.
TACGTGATGTCGCCATTTCAATGATAGCACTCTATCACAGGTTTATTCTCGTTAATGTGTTCACGATCGTTTGGTGCTCTTCGACATGTTTTTCTGGTAGATTGTCATTGCTTCGTGTTTTATCCCTCTTTTTGTTTGTACCATTTGGTTTATTTTTGGTGGTAACTCTTTTTTCTCGCGGCATGTGTTTTTCTGTCATATTTCAGGTGAAGGACTCGTTGGGCCGCAAGCGATGGCGCGGAGCTTTCTCCGGCACATATCCCCACTGGACGCAGGCAGTCGTACGGTATGTCACCCAGAACAGAAGGGCTGCTACCATTCATTGTAACACGTTTTTCATGTATTGAAGTCTGTAGTTTTCGAGCTGAGTGCGTTGCATGATATTGATCTGTGTGTATTGAAGGAAGTACGTGGTGACTACTACGATGACAACGCATGTATCATACATGCATCTGTTTCTAGGTGCACCACCTACGCACACACGCAACGATGTCGTTGACACAAAACACCTCATATGTGGAACTCTTCCGCGTAAACGTTCTGTCGGAAAATACTTGTTGCGTTCATTCACACAATTAATCCATGTGCATAGCCCTTCGAAGGGTTCCCAACCACCTGCGCCGCACCCAAATTCTCTGCAGGCGCTCCTCTGCTAAATGTACGGATAACCTCGCTTGGCTGCTGGGTTGATCGTTAAAGAATCCTTATTTTCCTTGTGAAAAGACACAGTAGAGATGGAGGGAGATGGCAACCGAGAGGGTGATAGCTTCTTCGCACGTGCTGAAGAGCATATTGTCCCCTTGGTACCGTAAGGATGCGAGAGAACGCACGGGGGTGCGATCGATTTTCAAAGGGTTTTTTCTCCAAAACCAGGAAGGTACCACTGCCGAAAAGGGTGGTTTGGAAACATCTCATCCATAGCTCTCCTGAGAGGTATCAATTGGCGCTCGCATTCTCCTGGTTTTGGAGAAATTACGCCTTGAAAATGGATCGCACCACCGTGCGTCCTCTCGTATCCTTACGGTAAACGATAGTGAGAGAAAGGGAGAGAGAGACAGAGAAAGAGAGAGAGAGAGAGAGAGAGAGAGAGAGAGAGAGAGAGAGAGAGAGAGA
>CACKRE030004539.1:81281-92269 GCA_902602495.3 Ectocarpus sp. CCAP 1310/34 | reverse complement strand
GAGAGAGAGAGAGAGAGAGAGAGAGAGAGAGAGAGAGAGAGAGAGAGAGAGAGAGAAAGATCGCCAAACTGACAACTTGACAAGACAGCAGCGAAAAGGGACCACTTCGGGGCCTCGTCAACCTTTGAGCCTTTTGATTTTCTCACCGGTTCAATACGATGCAAAACTGGGTGCGGGTTGCAGACCGTGTCATTTCGTTCTGTTTCAGTACACCGCAGCAGACCATAAGTTGAGCTAACGCAAGAAAATTTCAACTTCGGGCACGAGATATCGCCGTCGCCATCGTGACCGGGTGCACTAGCTATCGATTGACCACAAGGTTTGATATTGGGATTTTTTTTCCGTATGCGATAATGTGCTATTGCATGCAACGGAACCTACCGATAGGCCACACGCCCCGCCTATCGACATTCCAAGCGGCCACTGCATAATAGGCTATCGTCCGTGGTGTGATCGTTCGTAAGTCTTGCCGTTGTCTTGACCGTTCAGTTTTTCATCGTCATTTTTTACACGGCCGTCAACTACCCACCCAAGGAGAGGCTACCCCTGCAGGACAAAGGCGTTTTGTGGGTGGACTTTGCTTCCGTCGTACAGCACTTCAGACTCGTCATAAACTGGAATCCCAACATCTTCCGCTTCAGGTGAATTTTGGACACCCTACCTAACCTTAACAACAACGTGAACCCTGCCTCTGGCCCGTCGACTCCATTAAGCGAAACCTCAAAAGATCGAAGATTCTGGTTTCTTGCTACTGCTGTGGCCGTCATTCAATCATTGAGGCCAGCCCTATTCACACGTACGTCTTGATGATGATGATGATGATGATGATGATGATGATAAGCGTTCAACACGACAACGACGTTTCTTTTGGCTCACCCCCCCACAACGACCTGGACGTTGTGCGCTTACTTTTGGGTCTTGCGACGTGGCTTTTCACGCCGCGTACGACCAAATCAGACTTTTATCGCTACTGCCATATACCTCCACAGTCAAATGCTCGTTAATCTGAATGTCAGTCACAACATGTTCGTTTTATTTTCCCAAGAACAACCCTGCTGGGCCAAGCCCAATATCTTCATAAAGTTGCACCCCAAGCTTTTCAGATTTTGGTGATCTGAGTACCGTGGTCAAAACAACTCAATGTTGACCTTCATCTCAATGTTGACTCTGTGGCAAGTCCAATATCCATGAGCTTGAACGCCGATATATTCCGATTAAGGAGCTTTGAGTGCGCATACCCTATCAATATCCCCAGTCCTGGCTCCATGACATAGGAGCGGCAACCTCAGCCCTCTAAACTTGAGAGGTTTTGAGCTACACCGAAGGATAGATACATTGCATGTATGCTTTGCATGCTAACGTCAAGTTCGCGGTGCACTTGCAGCAGCTGGCTAAAAAGCCTTGGCCGGTACACGCTTGCTCCCCACACTCCCAGCCATTTCATTTTCCCATGAACTCGAAACGTGATGCGTGCGTTCTACTCGCTGGTATGATACAACAGAGACTTGATGCACCTGCGGTGGCCGGTGGAGATCGGTCCCAAGAACGACTCCTTCAACCTCGGCGACAACCCGCAGCTGACGCTCTCCGTCAATAGCGGCGCAACAAGTGCCGGTTAGGGGGAATCTGGATCGGCGGCGGCTGCCTCGGCGGGAGGGGCGGCAGCGACGGCGGCTACGGTGTGGGTGCTGTTAACCAGGTGAACATGGACACCATCATGAATCATGTCCGACCTCCTCACGCTGGTTTGTCATTTTAGTTTGGACTGTGGATGGTTTTGAGTGTCAGAGTATATTTCGCTGTGCACTAGCATCAGTGCGATGCTGCAGATGCCGATAGGCTGTGTAGCCTACCTCAGAGTTTCACACTCTGTGCGGCTCCAACCGCGAGAGACTTGGAATGAAATATGAAGATGTTTTTATTAATCGCTGACTCCCGAGTCAGATGTTGCTGGTACTGAAGAGGAGTGAGAGAGGTGGGTGAGCTTAGGGCTGCACCACTCTTCTCGAATACCGGACAAATAAGCCAATCACACGAAAGATCCAGAATGCTTCCAGAATGATTTCTGGAAGCCCTCCTACATCTTGGATGAGTATCAACTGCAACCTAGATCTAGAACGCTTCCAGAAGCTTCCAGAAGGAACCAGAAGTGTCCAGAAGGCTTCCAGAAGCTACACACGTTCTACGTAGATGTCCCAGTCAACCTTGATCTAGCATGCTTTCGGAATATTTCTATAACAAGAGAATACATGCCACGGAGAGATGGATTCTGTTCTACTGCTACGCAGACTAGTTGCTGCAATCGTATTCAAAGGTCCAACCGTGTCCGACTACTGGTGGTCTCGACGCACGATTTTTCTTGACACGACCCGTCGATCAAGCAACTAATTCACAATGGTCGACGGCATCACCATATCCTTGTCTATCTCGACCCCTCCGTTGGCATCGTATCGAAAATATATTCCTTCTGGTATGGCGGGTATGGAAGGAAGCTTCACAGATCTTTGATCATCACGAGAAGTCGTTGATCTGCTGAATGATGGAGGCGAATCGGTGCTTTGGGAGGTACTTGGTCGCGATATCAGCCAACTGGTACTCGCTGAGCCGGTGGTGAAGAGTGATTTGTCCCCGCAGTACTAGCTCCCGGATGAAAAAGTACCTCAGGGCCACGTGCTTCGTGCGTTGATAGTGCATGGCATTCCCGGCCACTGTCAGCGCTCCGGTGCTGTCGCTGTTGATGGGAACCGATCCGAAGGTCTTGAAGTTGAGTTCCGTCATGAAATTTGAGATGTAGACCGCCTCTCTGGCTGAGTAGCTAAGTGCTTGAATCTCGGCTTCGACCGTGCTTTGCGCGGTTAGAGTTTGAGTCTTCGCACCGTAGCTGATGAGTCCTCCAGCCAGAAAGAAGAGATATCCCGTGGTAGATCTTCCGTTGTCGGGGTTTGCTCCGAAGGATGAATCCGTAAACGCCGCTAGCCGAAACTGTCCTCTCTTGTAGACGATAGGAAGAACTGGATTACCCCGAAGGTATCGCAGAACGTGCTTGGCTGCTGTCATGTTCACCTGCGCTGGGTTGCTGCAGGCCTTGGAAAGTTGTAGGGCAGCGTAGGAGAGGTCGAATCGCGTGCACTGGGCCAGGTAGAGGATGCTTCCCGTCATCGACTGGTAAATTTTCTTGTCCGTGGGTCCTAGGATTTGGTCCTGAGGTTGATTCGTGGAGATTTCCGCTCCGTATCCAGGAGTGCTCACTGGGTTGGCCTCTTGCATTCCGAACCGCTCCAGAAGTGTGTTCACGTAGTGCTCCTGTGAAATGGCCAGGGTTCCTTGCTCGTAGACCCGCTGCACGTCGATCCCGAGGATCCGCTTTACCTCTCCCATGTCGGTCATCTCGAATCGATCCGTGAGCTCCTTCTTCTTCTGGTCCACGAGCTGCTGGTCTCCTCCTGTGATGAGAATGTCGTCTACGTAGACCGTGAGAATCACGATGATGTTGCCGCTGGTATACACGTACACGCAGGGGTCGGATTGAGTCCTTTTCCATCCGAACACCGTTAGGGATTCGTCCAGGGTGTCGTTCCAGAGCGCAGGGGACTGCGATAGGCCGTAGAGGCTCCGTTCTAGTTTGTACACCATGGGTTATCCCGTCGCGGAGTTCTTGGCGGATGTACCGGGGGCGGGTCTGACGTACACATCTCTGTCGCAGAGGGCGTTCAGGAAGGCACCGACAACGTCCAGTTGGTAGATGGGCCAGTTGTTGTGGCAGCCAATGGCGTACGTCATGCGAATGCTCCCGATACGGCATACTGGTGCGTAGCTGCGTCCGTAGTCCTGTCCTGGCTCTTGACGATGTCCTCCGACTACCAGGCGAGCTTTGAAGCGTCCGTCCAGCTTTTTCTTGAAGACGAATTTCGTTCCGAGGATCTTCTCTCCCTTGGGAACGCTGCTGAGGGGCACCAGATTGCAGACGTTGTGTTTCCGCAGATTGTCCATTTCCTTGCTGCACGCTCCTTCCCATTCTTCGCGCTGGCGGGAGCTCATGGCTTCGTCGTAGGTGTTGGGGATTTTGATCGCTTGATTCGTCTCCTCCAAGATCCCGTGGTGTTCGTGAGTGGTCGTGACGTAGGCGTGAGCACGCGGCACCGTGAAGGGGTTGTCCGCAACGTGGGCGAAATCCTCAGTATCGCCAGGGCATGGGAGCTGGGCTTGATCGGCTATCTCAGCCAGCTGAGTGAAGGAAAGACCGGATGGCTCCACGCGGCCCGTTGTAGCATGGGCTCGACCGCGGTCGTTCATGGTGACTTCCAGATTGGCAGGAACCAAGTTGACGTCGATATGATCGTCGCTGGTGGGCTTCCCGCGCGTGCTGGCTCTGGTGACTTGCAGGCGCCGCATGCCGGAGGATCCAGTTGATGCAGAAGTGTCCGGTTCAGTCGGGTTCGACGATGATGGACTGGGGCTAGATGCGTGGGTCTCGGATGACGGTCCAGCTGGCGTCGATGGGAGATGTGGTGATGGAGCGTCCCCGTCGCCGAGATCTTGCCCGTTTCCATGTTCGTCCTCGTGCCCGTCCAGTTCTAGGCGAAGCTTCTCCCGAGCGAGATTGTCTTGCTGCATCTTCCGGACTTCTTGCCGAAGGAGTTCGTTCTGCGCCGTGAAGTCCAGGTCGCTCGTCGAGTGGGGGCTGTCCAGCAGGGAGGTGAAGCTCAGCACGTCGCTCTCGTACCCGTTTGCTTCAGTGGAATACTGGAAGGGCACTGAGCGGGGTGGAGATTCGATGAAAGTCACATTCCGGCTCTCGACCACGGCCCCGTTGGATGGATTCAATACCCGGTAGGTCTGGCTGTCGAGGCCGAAACCACATAGCTTGCCTTCGAAAGCTCTGTCGTCCAGCTTCGTTCGGTATCCCTCGTGGTGTACGAAGGCGCGCGCTCCAATGACCCGAAGTCCCGAGAGATCAGGTGACTTATTGTGCAACTTCGAGTATGGCGTAGCTCCTCCCAGTGCTGAGTGTGGGGACCTGTTCAACAGGTATGCTGCAGTCAGCATTAACTCCCCCCACATGGACGGCGGAAAATCTCCATCCTTCAGAAGACACCGGGTGACTCCGGCCAGGGTTTGTCCGTCCCGTTCCGATACACCAATTTGTTGAGGGGTGTTGGTGGCGGCGTACTCGAGCTTGATAGCTGAATTCTTGCAGTAGTCCCGAAATTCGGATCCGGTGTTCTCGCCTCCCTTGTCGCAGCGGATGGTCTCGATCCGGTAGCCTCCTGCCGCTGCGACGCACATGTTGTACGTGTGCACCGCCTCGGTCGTGTCAGATTTCTTGCGAAGCAGGTACACTTCTTTCATCTTCGTGTAGTCGTCGGTGATCTTGCACGCGTACGGGAAGGAGCCTCCTTCATATTTCGCAGGTGGATTAACAGGCCCCATGTTGTCGATGACCACAAGCTGTCCAGGCCGTGATAGTTCGCGAGTCGATTGCTTCGGGTGGGGGGACTGCTTGTGTTTCGCGATCTGGCAGACCCCGCAAGGGGAGAGACTGTCGCGATAGTCCACCCCGGTACCCGTGTCCTTCCGAAGGATGTCCAGGCTCCGAGCATTGAGATGTCCAAGCCTCCTGTGCCAGGTGTCCGCGCTCACTAGCGTAAAGCAGACGGCGTTCGCCGTGTGGGTCTGTGACTGCTTCTGGTGGGGCACGAGGGATTTCGTGCCAGATGGCTGGACGTTCTGCTCGAACGTGATGTCGAGGGTGCACATGCCTTGGTCTCGCGGATCTTGTGTGAGTGGAATCACCTTGCCTTGGATAGTGAGGTGCGGAGTGCTCTCTTCGACGACGCAGCGCAATCCCTTTTTCAGGAGGGAGGTGGGCGAAAAAATGTTGCGACCAAGTCCCGGAACGATGAGTCCCTGAATCCGCACGCGCAATTGCTGTCCTCGATTGTCCTTGACGGTGCAGTGTAGGATGCCCGTGGCCGTGCCTTTGAGTTGTCTTTCTCCGGCCACGTCCACGATCTTTGGAGAGTTTCGCTGGGTGTAATCGTGGAGGTTTCCGTCGGGGATGAGGCGATTGTCAAACATGGTCTCCGATGCTCCCGTGTCTACCAGCAGGCCTACCCCGGTGGAGCTCGCGGCGAAGTTGCGTCCTGAGATGCGGGAACACGTGCCGAACATGAAGCCGCTGTCAAAGGCGTCCTCGTCCCGGGTGAAGTCGACAACTGCCACTTCATTGTTTGAGTCGTGCTTGTTGGACGCCGACGAGCAGTGAGTGCAGTTGGAGCACGCGGTGAATGCTTTACTTGAGTCCTTGGTGTCTTCCGGGCGCTTTCCTCCTTGCTGGTAGCATTCCTCGTCCGAGTGAGACGTGGTGTTGTGCTTGGAGCACCACTTGGTAGCTCCGGCGGGCTTCGTTTTCTTCTTCGCCCTGTTCTTGATCTTGGGGCAGTTCCTCCTGATGTGCCCCGGCTCGTAGCAGCTGTGGCAGATGATGTCAGACGCGGTCGTTGCCATGGCAAATCCTCGACCAGCTATGCGTCCCTTCCATCCCTTGCGCGATTGTTCGTCCAAGAAGATGTTGCGCATGGTGGATTGCATGTCCAGGACGTTGAAGGTTGGGTCTCTGAACACCATCAGTTTGACGTCCTTGTATTCGTCGGAGAAGCCCTGTACGCAGATGTCCTTGAAGCGGCGGTCGGAGATGGGTTCTCCCATCTTATCCAGCTGGGTGCGAAGTAGGTGCTTCTGGTTGAAGTAGTCGTCGGGATTTTCACCAGGGTTCATGGGGTTGTTCTCCAGCTCCTCCATCTTCGCCCTGATGACCTCGTCCGTTACCCTGTCATAGTTGTTGCAGAGCTCCTCGAAGGCAGCTTGTCCGTCGCCGCTGATGCCAGTGTCGTCTTCGTGCTTCTGTATCGACAAGGCGGCTGGAAGTTCCACTAGGAGGAAAAGAATGGCGTAGAGATCTTCGTTTGCCCTTGTGTAAGAGTCGAAGGCCGCTGTGTCTGCGGGATCTGGCTTCCTTTGTTTCTTCAGCAGTGGCAGGATGTCCTTCCTGGTCACACCTAACACCACGCAGAATTTCTTCATCCATGTCTTGAACTCAGCTGGGTCCTTTCCGTCGAATTTCTTGAGGCCTTTGATCACGGTTGCCAGGTTCGTAGAACTATCGCTGGCGAACGCGCTTCCACCTCCTGTGTTGCTCGTTGCAGTATCCATTGCTCGTTCCAGCTTTATTTTCTTCGTCTTGATAAAAGTACTTCCTGCTGTAGGAGTAAGTTTGCTCGTGGTACTACTGCCTGTACCCGAGACTTCCCCACCCCGTTCCTGCTACTGATATAGAGGACTCCGGTTGTTGATCGCCTCCACTGATGATACAGTGTAGTTCCTTGTACACCCGATGCGTATGCCGCTCGAGACTCCCGCGCACGTGACCGTTGCTGCTAGTTCACCACAGAGATACCCACTACTGCCGCAGGGGTGGTAACGTGTGTATACGACGTGAACCCTCGGCACCTTGGTGTAGATGACCAAGTTTGCGCGTTTGCTGGTGTTGCCGTTGACCGATGACGGCGTCGCAATCTCCAGAAATCTCCGAAACCAGGTTCTCTCGTTGTCCACGGATGAAGGTTGATGTCCCGAGAAGAGGTTGCCTTGATCTTCCCGTGATGTTCGCAGCTCGTAGTGTGTGCGTTAGCCGAAGCTCATAACCTGTCAGAGTATGTTTCGCTGTGCACTAGCAGCAGTACGCTGCTGCAGATGCCAGGAGGCTGTGTAGCCTACCTCAGAGGTTCACACTCTGTGTGTCTCCAACCGCGAGAGACTTGGAATGAAATATGAAGATGCTTTTACAGGGATTACAACCCTGGGGGAAAACCAGTGTCAGACAGCCTAACAGCTGTTCGGACCCTGGTTGTACTGTTGTTAGATGTACAACATATACAAAGAGGTAAATAGTCAGCGCTGACTGTTTAGCTCAGTGGTTATGTTGTACATCTAACATTGAGCTGAAAGTGCTTGTTGCTGGAATCGCGACTTGTTTTTTGCGCTTGTGCGCGGTAGAATTTCCTGCAGCAGAAAACGCATGAGTCATGCTTGTTGTTGCCATTCGCTGTTGTTCGCTCGTTGGTCTTGTCGTCTTTACGGGCCATCTTGGGACAGGGCCACTTCAGATTTGGCACGTGCCGTGTGCGATTCAACTATTGATGTCTTTCGATTCAGTATATGGAGAAATGTTTTTCCAGTCGATTTAATCCACGAAACTCTGCTCAAATTTTTCATGTGCAACGCAATATGGGTGATTTGTGTACCACGTGGTTGACAGACACACCCTATCTAAATAGTGTACATGGAAGAGTATTGAAACTGATCATGTGTCCGTCGTTTCTCCTTTTCTGGCAGACACGTGACGGTGATCGAGTCCGACCCGTCAGAGGGCTACTTTATGACGATGCACGTCTACGCGGACACGCAGGGGAAGCGGGTCTACCACCCGGAAAAACAATGTTCAAGGGAATCTACACCAACAACCCTTACACGCTCGTCAGGTATGCGCACAACCCATTCCATCAGGTTTGATCGTGCCATCAAGTAGCACCAACAGTCAGTCAGGTGACACCGCAACCACACGGTGCCGTAACTGGCTCCTATCTGCGACAGACTTTGGGCGTTCGTTCGTTGATATCCGTCCGTACAATCCATGTTTTGAACCGTTGGATCGTGTTGTGTGCGTGTTTTTTTTTTAATTTTCGAATTTTCCATGATTTGATAATGCAGGTTCCACTTGCCGGAGAATACGGGCTCCACCGACAAGTGGGTCGACTACACGCTCGTGGTTAGCCAGTACGAGAAGAGGAGAGAAGTCAGGTAACAGGTAGAAACAGACGAGTAAATGACGGTCGCATTCCTCTCTGCTGTGTGTGTTTCTTCAAGTGATATCCTCCATGCTGCAGAAGCAGCCGGCTGACCCGTGAGAAGAGAACACGTCAGTGACTCTTGTTTGCATACATGTGCATAACTCAGTCAATAAAACCGAGCGCGCTTTCAAGTCATCGAGATCCCACGTCGGGGGTTGGACGATAGCTTCAGTCTCTGGATGTGTGCGCGTGTTCGTGTTGTTTTTGACAATTTCGTGTTTTTACTGGTGATTTCTGCTGGTGGTCCACCAGCACGACCAGCAAAAGTAAAACAGCTGAACCACCAAAGAACAAGCGAAAGAGATGATTTAGTTGGTGACATTTGAGAATGCTGAATGCTGATGCTATGTTCGAGAGTGACTACTGCCAATTTCGTGATGAATGAACAGCTCTCGGCTTTTCTCCATCATGATAACTCGTGCAGTTGGAATTTGTTCACCATGACATGTTTGCTATTTTTTTGTCGGCGCTTTGGTATTTCTATTAATCAGCATGATGCCATCGGAGGTTTACCGCAAGATGGTGCACGTTATATTGAGCACCTAGCCGTTCTGAGTTGCGGTATCTATTTGGTGTGGTCATTCTAGTGTTGATGATTCCGCTGGTCCTCATGTATCAACTCCTCGCGTCATTGTTGTTGTGGGTCTTCACCTCAAAAGCCGTTCCGATTTCTCTGTCCAGTACCTTCATCTGTCCGTACTAATCTAGAACTTGACGCGTCGATCCCCGTAGTCACAGGCTAACCCTCATGGCGTACGTGTTTTTCTCTTTTTATTTCTTTCTCGTTTCGTGAAAGGTATTTCGTGGACGTGTACTGCACGAACACCTTCCGGCTCGTCCAAATGCCTGCATCTCCCGAACACGAGCAGACGGTATTGGTGAGTATCGAAGGGTGACACAAGGTGCCACAAGGTGCCACAGCTATGGTGATGATGTTTCCGACATGGCGACTCACCCCGTACTAGAGCTGGAGCAGAGTTGCTGAGGAAATGCACAATCAAGCTATGCCGATGTAGCCAGTAGTAGCAGCGGGCGTGGTAGCAGTGGGTGAGGTGCAGGCAAACCGGGTTAACAGTTGTGCTCTCGTGCGTATATATGTTTATCTCCAGACCCTGTATGCCTGCCTTCGTTTTATCTGCCTGTCTGGCTGGCGTTCTCTCTCTCTCTCTCTCTCTCCCTCGGTGTTTGTGTCTGGCCCTACGTATGTTTTTCTCTTGTTTCTCTCTTCTCTCTTCTCTTGTCATTTCCTCGTCCAGGGCACATGGGATCAAAACAGTGAGGGGGGAGCACTGGGGACACCGTTTTTCTACACCGGTCGCCCCGGTGGTCTAGTGGGTAGCCTCGCAGCCTGCTAAGGGCCAGGTCATGGGTTCGAGTCCCGGCAGAGAGAGTTTTTTTCTCACTAAATAAATCCTGGTCTAGGATGAAAGCGACGCGCTGCAAAGCTCGTTTGTGAGTAAACCATAATCGACTCCGCAAGTCGCGAGGGAAGGGATTGCTGTACCCTTCTCGCGATAAAAATACCTCAGGCATGAACCGCAGGAGGGGGTCCAATCCCCCCCTCCTATGTGACCCCGGTTGGGTCGTCTAGCTAGTAGAAGTGGAGGATAGGGGCCAGAGGGGCAGACGACAGAGTCCAATGATGGGAGAAAAACAAACAAACAGTACGCGCTGGTGCTAACACAGCCCGAGACCAAGATCCATATCGAAGTCAGGGCACCCAAAGATGTGAGAAAAACAATACTTGTATCGACTTCACGTTAGTCGGCCGTTTTTTGTGTACCCTCTGGTAGACAGGGAATATTTTTCCTGAACACGGATCGCAGTGCGACGCCATCGTGAATGTGTGTAGGTGCAAATGCGTACAACGTTTTACTTTGCATGAACGAGTTTTTTCTTTGTTTCTTTGCTTCTTACTTCTATTTATTCAATGAAGAGTTGAAGACAGTCATATACATTTGCCGATGACAGGTTGCAACGAAACTCCGATCCACCTCGGCGACGCATTCCAGTCGGAAAATGACACCACACTCCTTCCCTCATTTCTTTCGCCCCCCTGGTCTCCCCCCCCCCCCCCCC
>CACKRE030004539.1:63350-81262 GCA_902602495.3 Ectocarpus sp. CCAP 1310/34 | reverse complement strand
GTTGTAAAACAAGCCAATTCACTTCGTGAACTCGGCAACCAGGTTATCAGGTTTTTTTTTACCTCCGTTTTTTTTTTTGGCGGTAACCATAGTGGTGGTCGAGTAGATCATGTTGTGCGGGGTCGAGAACCCCCACTACGCGCAAGGGGGATGATCGCACCACGTTGTGTTATCACGGTCAAGCACCCTCGAGGCAGTTACACAGTGCTTACAACTGTCTCAGGAAGTGAAAGCACCAGAAAATAAATTACGCCATACGCAGCTGAAATCCGTACGCAAGGAAGTAAGCACAAGATGCCGAACACCCTTAGCAGGATGCAGCGCACCCTTCATGCGACTCGCCGAATATCTCGCGGCGCTTCGCGCTTGGTGATGTGAGAGCCTGGTCAGGTGAGAACCCGGCGTGCTCCGTCCCGGCTTTGTAGGGATGCGAGGTCAGTGGGTCTAACGACTACGGCATGCACGACTTTGAGTACCCCCCCTCCCCCCCCCTGGTCTTCCATCAAGCTCGAATGAATGTAGAGTGCGACGCCCGGTGCTGTTTGATGTGACACTTTGTGCTTAGATGAGCTGGAGGGAGGCAGACGTGATTCAGTTTTCTTTTTTCTCATACTCTTCAGCAGCAGCGTATGTACCGAATGGACAAAAGTCCGGCGATTTTCGCTGCACCGCCTTGTTGATCGTCATTTTTTTCTATCCCCCCAATGTACATGTATAATGGTGAAGAACTGGGTAATCATTTCTGTATGTGAATCACGTCAGTTTTGTCAAACCGTATGCACATATATCCTTGGTCTGTGTGTCTTCTAGGTTGGCATCGACCGCGCTAAGCTTGTGTATGCCCTTGTTGTCTTGTGGTTGCACCGTGCAGACGTTAACAGCTCCTGCCAAATCAGTTTCTGGGAGGCAGGCGTTGTCGCCTGGTTCTCTGTTCGTGTGCGTGCGTGGATTGCTCGTAACACGCGACAGAGTGCGCCGGGTCAATGTTTTTTATGCTTGCTTCGCAAACCTTGACCTTGTGTATTTCTCCGTTGAAAGCATCGACCGCGCTAAAGGGTGTTCAACATTCAACATGTGTGTTGCGTTCTTTTCCTTTGCGCCTTGCGAGTATTTAGTAAACTCTGCCAAATCAGTTTCTGCTCTGCAGGTGTGTTGTGGTCTGCTTTTTTTGTCTTCCACTGCTCGCGTGGATTGCTCGCAACACCAGTTTGTGCCGGATCAAATCTTTCAATGCTTGGTTCGCGTGCCTGCACTTTTTTTCCTTCCTGTCTCGCACGATATGTTTAGTTTCAGATCAACGCTACCGTGGTGTCGAAAGGGGGAATGCGGATTGACTCTGTCTCGAGCGAGCGGGAGGTGATGGCGACGGGCTCATACCGTCTGGGTTTCTGCTACGCGGAAGGCATTCTACCCGCGGGAACGTACACTGTTATCTTCAGCACCTACAAACCGGGCCAGGTGTGTGCGACACATCAGTCGGTGTTGTAGTTGTTATTGATGTCGTTGCCGTGCATTACCCATTGTTTAGTACCCTACGTGAGCCTAGTAATCGTTGTGAACAACTGGTTCCGGGCCACGTGGTTCACGTTTAGTCTGTCATGCTTTTCTTCCGTACCTTTACAAGAACAACCAAAGACCGCGCATACCGTTGCCTTCGTCATACTCTCTGCCTTTTCTCCTCCCCGTGCTTCTCACATGGCTCGAATTTGGTGCTGGCATCCCAATATTTATTGATGACACGGATTGAAAAGACACTGGAAGACAGCAGTCTAGATACATTGATGTTCTGCTCGCTACTCGCCATTTGGCTATCCTTTGATAGGTGGCGCGGTTCGTGGCAAAGTTGTACACGACGAGTCCTGTGAGGCCCCCTACCCGCATCCCGCAGGAAGGAGAAGGCATGGCATCTAAGCAGGCGAGTTACGTGTGATGTATGATGTGTCCACGTAGTCTATGAACTTGTCCTCTTGTTGAAGCCGTTCAAGTCTTTACCAAGTATATGTACTTCTATGGGGAGACCTTTCATTTTTTGTTTCCTATGCACAAGTATGCATATGCGTGTAGTAAATGACGGTTATTTGAACAGCGCTTGTGCGTCTAGTCACTAGATACCAGGGCTGTTTTTTCGTGTCTGCGCCGTACGTCTCGTGTCTGTCTTCCGTCCTTTGGGGTCACTTTTTTTCTTCCTTGTCCTGTCTTTCTCGCAGTCTCGCTCGCTCGCTCTCTTCACCTATACAGCACTGATGTCTTTTTGAAGAGGATAACTGATGAAGCCATCATTTTGTATCAGGTGGTGCATGGGCAATGGAGACAAGGTAATGGCTCGGCGGCGGGCTGCTCCAGCCTCCGCAGATACCTTGACAACCTCATGTAAACAACCTGGACATCCCACTGCGCCCACTTTCTTTGTACCGACGGCTGTCTTTCAGGATTCCCTCGAAAGCGACGTGTGTGTGAGCGTGCATCTTTGAGCGCAAGACGAGTGATAAAATAGTTTTCCAGCACACTGGAGGTGCAAAACGACGTTTTTGCTGAACCATTCGCGAAAGTTCGAAGGCGCGTTCCGCAGAACAGACTTGACTCGATCAGCCTCGAATAGTAGCTCTTCTGAGTTAAAGATATACGGTAGGCAGGGGGGTAGTGGACGAGATGAATCAAAAAGGAAAGATTGCGGTGGTAAAACCGTTGTTTCTCGATCTGTCTCGCAGCCAGATCGTGTGCCTTGAACGAGCATCTTCTACTGTAGCACGGACATACACCGGTCTGAGCGGTGCAAGCCCCTGCTTGGTCTAGTCTTCAATTTGATTTTATGTTGCAAGGAGAAACATGTTGGCATGTTAATGAAACAACAAACAACAAACACGGAACAAAGAACACGGAAGATCGGCGCGAGCACGAAGAAAACGGAGCGACAAGGCCGAACACAACATCGATCGGTGATTGGTCGATGTTGGTGTCGCCATGAATGGACAGGGATTCAATATCGGCGCAGCTACGCCCGCAGGTCGCCTCGCCCCACGTTAACAAGACTTGGTTCACATTCCGCGGAAAATATTATTAGTATCATTTTTTTTTTTCTCGTCATTTGGCCCCTCCATGTCTTTCTGTGTGAGCCCTTTGCTCCCCCGGTAACCCCCCCCCCGTTCCCTCAGGCAAGACTTTTCGGCGTTCAGGACGCCTTCGTTCAGGACTAGGAACCACCGGTGCTTCGCTTCAAAGGGACGCATGGTCATGTCAACAACGCTAGTAGTTCAGGCGATATGTGAGCATGACCCCCTCCCCCCCACGTGTCCACCCGTATTTGCTTCTTTCTGCAAGGTTTCTCTTCACCGTACCGTCCCGAGCGCCAATACTCCTCCGCGTCGTCATCCCAGAAAAAAGAAAACGCGGGACCGTTCCCCGAGGGGAGGCCCGCGGTCAACATCGCGCTCTTCCCAACCACGAGGGAGGGGGGAGCTGATGGCACCGCGGGACCCCCGGAGGATACCGGCGGCATGCACCTGCGAGGTGTCGGGAGAATCTCCCTCAATCCCAAGTGTCAACCGACTTGCAACCTCGCGATCGCGTCGTCGAATGGGGGGTCTATGCATACATGGACTCGAGCGCGGGGGCCGTTACGGAGAGCGTGGAGGTTGAGGCCGGGGAGTACGTTGCCGTGGTGTCGTCGTTTAGGCCACAGGAGGCCGACTATGAAATCACGATCTACACGACCCCGGCGCTCGCCAGGGTGCAGCGGATCATGGGCTGACCTGCTCATCGGATGGCTGTTGGGAGAACCGTTACAGCGTTCTTCCGCGTTGTGCGATTGATCGGTTGCGGAAATGTGTCACACGGTCGACACAACAGTAGTAGAAATGTCTTCATGTCAGGCCTGCGTTTCATCACTGCTGGATCCTTCGGGGCTGTTTTATTGTTGTGTAGGCATGCATGTAAATGACTGTGTCGAGCATTATTTTCTCCTGGTGTGCATAAGCGGGAACAAGCAACACGAAGGAACATTTAGACGAGACTGTACATTTTCTCCCAGTCTTGCGTTGCCTTTTATTACTGAACGGTACAGCAGTTATTGGTATTAGATAGTAAGGGTTTTGGCAGGAGATGCAACTCCTCATAAGGATATAATTTGAGCAGGGGATGAGCCGTGATAGCCCCCCTCTGGAGGTGGCGATGCTCGCCCCTTGTGCTCAGCCTACATGCACCAAGAGCACTGCTGTTCCAACAGATAGATAAACAAGTGAGTCTTCATCAGGGTCTTCAGGGATACCGAATTACTACGCGTGTAAACCCCTCAACACTTGGCACACGTTGCCTTCGCGACTCAAGAGCTCCGTAGCATTCCTCTTCGATGCACCGCCTCCGTTACCAACGCGCCAAGCGCTCAGTGATTCCCTTGATTAGCTTTGCACCAAGAAACGGCGGTTGTTGGCCACTACTCAACACGTGGGGCAAGCAGAGTAAGTAATTTTTTTCGACAGACATCGTAGTGTACCGAGAGCCATAACAACAGGATGATTGCCCGGCTGCCTTGACGAAAGATCGTCGTAGGCCCTGCTGCCTGGTACCCTTGGCGCGGGTCAAAAAAGGAAGCCAATAGTAGCGTGGTTGTGGTTAAACATATCTCCAAAACGCAGCATTCTAGCAAACAAAGCGGACAGCCCAACGCCAGCGAGCCCACGCAGCAGCAAGCGGGAGCAAGCAGGACTGCCGAGGGCGTTGTCTACTCAAGGAAAGCCGTTCTCCTGACAAAAACGACCAACGGACCACCACCTCGCCGCGACACGCGTCATGGACACACCACAACCCAGAACGCTTCGAACCAGAAGACTACAATGGACCTTACCAACACATATCACCTTTGCAAATCGAAAACGGCCTCGTCGACATTTTTTTTTCGGAAACCAAGACTGGTGGCCGGCGGGCATTCCTTTGCCCGCGCGCTCTCAGCAAACAGTTAGAATCTTACACGCGGCTCGAGAAAACGCGATACCCGTCGCAGCATTGTTTTGTAGCCCTTAACCCTGTTTTTGCCCGTGCTTGATCCCAGACACGATGTCGTCTATACGAAGGATCATGCAAGCCGCCTGCCACCGACAAAAGAATGGAACATCAGAAGGGACAGGGGGGACAACAGAGCGGAGAGGGAGGGGACGGGGTCAAAACCCAACCATCGACACGAAAATCCCTTCGGTAGATGTGCACAACAAAAAAACGACGCCCTTGCTCTAACGAAAAGGCGGCTATCAATAGCGTTTGCAGAGAGCAGACTTCGCGAGGTAACTAAGTTTACTTACTAAATGATAGAACGGGTTACTCGGTTGGGTTAGGGTTTTCGGGGTACGGAACCCCTCTCTCTATTTGGCATTTAGTCTAACGCTTAATATCCTCGCAAAGGCGGTCTAGCGTTTGGGGGTGGCGGTTGGCACACGCCCCTCTCCACCTGTACATTACTAAGGAGCAACTCGTTGCCCGTACCCTCTGCCGTCGAGCCTTGCGTTGTCGAGTGTTCTGCGAACACAAAAATTGTTTGACAACAACGCCTTCTTGGCTTTTTCCTCGCCCTTACCGGCTACCACTGCACCCGCCAACACCTGACACCTGACAGCTTACCTCGACCGCGGTCTTGTAGGTCTGCGTCTTGACCGTGAAGGGCTCCCAGATCCCGAGGTCCCTCATGTCGGTCATCACGCCGGTCGTGCCATCGATCCCCCAGGTGCACTTGGCCTCGTTGGCGTGTTTTGCCTGTCATTTCCCGTTACGTTGACGATTCCCACGGAAAATTACAACAAGTTTCGATACCAAGCTTGAAAGCCAGTGCCAAGTAAATGTGTAACGCAGCATCACAAGAACGTAAAATACTTCTACATGCTATTCATACGTCGTCCTGGGTTGCCGTCGCTGGTGCGTCCAATCATACCCAAACATACATATCCAAAGGTGTAAATTAACTAGAATACGACGTGTGGCATGACAGCTGGCGCACCTACACGCTACACGCGCACCGTGCATCGTCGAGCTCAGTTGAAAAGCCCAGTGGGTTGATCAACTCGGCCATGTTCTTGAACACCAGAAAAATGGCCTGTAACACTTTTGGTGTTGTTACCTCGTGGCAGTCCCGACCCTACGCAAAGCAAAACACAACGCATCCCAAAAACAAACAGCCTAATTCAAGCTCAACAGACGGTAGACAGGGGCGGGGACCATGGTTCACGCCGGACTTCCCAACCAACAAAAACAGCGTCGGCATCGAACAGAACAGAACGGGAACAGACACACAGAGAGAAGGAAAATAAATATGCTGCACATTTGGAGTTAAGGTAGTCTCACCCTCAGCTGTGTGAGCACTCGCACGACGTTTGCCCCGCAGTTCTGTGCGAGCGTGCGGGGGATGACTTCCAGCGCAGAAGCTGCCGCCTTGAATGCCCACTGCTGCACGCCTTCCACTTCCTGGGAATCCAACGGCAAACACAAACGGATGGAATGGACAACGATGAAAAGACGAAGACCAGTTGTCAAGTTATGTGCATATAGACGTGAAGTGTAATACCTCCAAAGTGTAAGGGATTGACTTCTGGTTTTACGTTTTATCCTCGTGTTGCCTACTTTCTTGCCGCAGAAAACAAGATGACCGGAGGTTGAAGCATATCATGTCGAAGCCGTTCATCTGCTGTGAGGGGTGATGTCCAGCATGGGGTCCAGCAAAATACAGCACTTCTATCGTGTCACATTGTAAACATACATGTCTCGCAGAATCACGTCTTCAGCTTGGCCAAGACCCCCTGTGAAATCGAGAGAACACGAGCACTGCGGTTGTCCTACAAGTACTCCTGTCGCCAGGTCGCATCGGTCGTGAACTATCACACTGTTACACTGTCACGCGTGGCAAGACCAGCAGTCGCCTACAGCGTGTAGTCTCCAGACCGTACGCCACGCCACACCGCACCCAGCACTCTTGCTAATGAAAGACGTCAGAAAAAAGCGAGCCAGACTTCCTTGCAAAATAATTCAATGGAATGAGCACGCTGGACCGGCGGCGACGGCGACGGCAGCAGCATTATCTTCTTGTCCACGCCAACAGGTGCATCGCTCATGCTCGCAGTCGAGGTAGGAGAGGTGTCGACCCTCAAGACGATAAATGCCTTATGACAAAAAAATAAAATGCCTCGCAAAATCGCGGCACGGTTCACGTCAACGCCCTGCACACGCACCACGCTATCCGCAAGTCCCCCGGTACGTAGGTCGCAACGCATGTACACTGTGCCCCCAAATGGCCAACACTAACCCCAACACTCAACGCTGCAAGAATACTGCACGGAGGCTGTGTCGTCGTTTTCATCCGTTGAACACTATTAGGAAAAAACTAGTACAACACTAGTTCAACACCGGCAGCCGTATTGCTGCATCACGTTCGACCGCATTCCTACTTCCAAAATTCGAACGCTTGACTCGGGTACAAAGCCGTACTTCCATTATCGTGGTGTCAAGGCACCATGCCGGTCTTGTCTTGGCCACTGATTGCCTATCAGGCCTACCTGCGCCTTCTTGGACAAAGCCTGCGACACCGCCATCTCAGTGGCACCACCACCGGGCAGCAGGCGCGGCTCGAACACCACGTTGCGCACCACCTGCACCACAGGTACGCACGCATCAAAACACATCAACACATCAACACTCCTGCCGGCAATGCAAACAGTGGTTTCGAAATCGTTCCAATGTCCCCTTCATCCCGATACATGATGAGAATGACGGCATTCCGTTGGTGAGCCGGATAGCGATGTCGTGTAAACATTGCCACACCCGCATAACTATTCGCTTCTCCTCCGCCCTTCCCCTTTTCCCAGTCACGGGATCCCGTGGTTTAGAGAGCGCTTGTCATCCCGGGCTAAGATTGACGTTTTTGTAAAAGTTTAGGTCATCGCAGCGATTGATGCTCGTCAAAGAATGAAATGACAGAGACAATCCACACCAGAGAGAGAGAGCGAGACACAGACAGAGAAGTAGTGAGACATAATAAGGGGAAAAGAAGAGAGAGGCGAAGCATGGCGAATTAAGGGACAAAAATACGCACAAAATGTTCCGCCGTGCATAAATCCTTGTTCCGCCGTGCCACGCGGCGGGAGGAACCAAGCAAGAGAACTACAGGGATTTCAAAAACAAACCAGGCCAAGCGGTAGGCCCCTCCCCCTCCCTCTCTCCCTCTACCCTGGGGGGGTGGTAGATGCCAGCGGGGCGCCGGCGAAGGTTACGTTCACGGCCTGGGGTCCGTGGTAGGCTTTACGTTAACATAGCGCCGTCGCGTACCAACCGCACCCCATAACGTGAAAACAGCTCTGTAGGCTAGACAACGTGCGAGATTCGTATCAACGGATCTCAAAACGCGTGATGTACTAGTCAAACCAAATTTAGAGAAATGGAGGCCATGTTCGCTTCTGCCAGGTGCTATAAGTAGGCCGGTGCGCTCTGTGACTCCGGGTAAAAAGGGTGAGGTAAGTTAAGCATTCTTTTCAAAAGCAGGTTACAGAAACAAAGTTTCTTGCGCTTGTTGAGATTTGTAGGTTGTGTTGTGCTTATGGCACCTGCTCTACCTGCATGGCACCTACTGCAGTACTCTACCTGCATGGCGTCGGCAAGGTTCCGGTCGACCTCGTTGAGCACGTCCTTGCTGCCCCCCCTCAGCAGCACGGTACAAGCCTTGGCATCCTTGCAGCCCTCCAGGAACGTGAAGTACCTATGTTATCGGTATAGTGTTTTAATAGTGTTGGCTTTAAAATCACGTCTTGCTCACTGCCATTTCGTACACATCGTAGGTGTTGATAGCCACGGGAAACATAAATCTACAACATCTACGAGGTCTACGACAACAAACATAACACTCACTCGTCTCCGATCTTGCGGACCTCGAACAACCCGCAGCCGGTGCCGATGTCCGACTCCTGGATCTCGTCAGGCCTGCTCACCACCGTTGCCCCCACGGCACGAGCGATGCGGTTGTTGTCCGTCTTGCGCAGTCTGCGGAACGCCTGCCATGCGCGAACCAACCAGCACAACGCCAATCACATGAATCTTGTCATCCATATGATGGCATGCTTTTGATATCGCCATCAAAACGTGCGTGTAGCTGCCATCTACCGCGGGCGATGAGGCTGTTATCATGTTATATCTGCCTGTCACGCCACAAATAACCAACCCAGAGAATGAGAAAAAAAACTCCGGTGTTTCAACTCGGTGAGTCCATATATACCGATAGTTTATTGAGTAGCGCTCAGCGTAGATGAGACGAAACACACACACACACACTCCTCTAGACAAGTCATCAATCATATCGAGCCCCAACAGGAATGCATCCCTTCAATTAGATTCTTCAAAACAACACTACACACCGAACACATCTTGTTCGTATCCCTCGTAACAACTACAAATACATGTACCCGCCATAAGCTGTCCGTTTGCAGCCGAGACTGCCAAGCACAACATGCACCATGCACCTATTATAATCCGCCAAGCAGTAGCGGTTATCTAGCACCGCTGTCACAGGCATGGTGCCCGTGCGGCTTAACATGAACGCCCCAGCAGCTGTCCTGCCACCGCAAAAGCAAGCGTACCTCGACCATTTGAGAGTACTGGGGGGGAACCAGCTACAGTACTACGAAGGTGCAACAACCCCAGCTGCAGCAGCAGTCAGTCAATCGTCGTTCTTTATGCGATGCATGCATGCTGTACAAGACATCCTCACGACAACCCTCCCTCAGTGCTGAGCGAGATCACTGGCACCCTTCTGGAAGACATCATCATCATCCAGTGTCCGTGTTAAGGCATAGACCACGCCTCCGGCTTTGATTTTTGACTTACCGGAACGGTACGGCAGAAAAAAGGTAGGACAAAGGGATGAGGAACTCAATTACTAAGCTGGTAAGGCATCTGTCGCACCTTCTCTACAGACTGCAACAGACGGAGTTCACCTAAGTTGGTAAGGCGGTCTGTATAGACCTCTCTTCAAACTGTAAGAGAAGGAGTTCGACTAAGTTGGTGAGGCCTCTGTCACTGTCTCACTCTCTCACCGTAATGTCGGCCTTCATAAGGTAGTGCTGTGCGAGGTCGCTGACCCCCTTTTCGGTGATGACGATGTCAGGGTGGAAGGCCACGATCTGAGCACAGATGTTCTCGATGTACTCCTCCTCCATCCTTAGGAGCGTGTTCCAGTCCTCCTCCTTGGTCACCTCCACATTCGTCTGGGACTGTCACAGGGTCGCCCAAGGCAAGGCAAGGCCAGGCAAGGAACGGCAAGAACGGGGTTAGGGGCTACTGCTGTACCAGGGACAAGCGTAACGCTGCTAGGATTTGGGCTAAGGAGAGGTGCAGGGAAACGGATAAGTTCAGCTGTCTAGCAAGGGCAGGGTGCTAGGGTGACAGTACAGTATCCGGGAGAAGCTTGCAGCACTTACAGGATCTGGGCTACAGAGAGCCGCACGGCAAGGGACAAAATTAATCTGTCGTACGAGGATAGGGGATCAGGGCTACTACACTGTGCCGGGGATAAACTTGGGCAGCGCTAGGATAAGGGTTTTACACCTAAGGCCATAGTGAAAGGAAGGTATTAACGTTCGGGTTGAAGCCAAGCTAAGGGACAAGATGAGGGCAGACTGGTAACCGGCTAGACATGAAGACAGCAATGCCAGCAGCCCTCTACTCAGATCCCCTCTACCTTATTCTCTGGGATCACTGTTTTGCAAGGGTTGACCATCCTTTATCAAGAAAGCAACAACTCGAACAACAAACACACGTGTGCACACAGTACCTCTCCCTTCTTGTACTCTAGCGGACAGTCGAGCAGCAGCACGCGCGGGTTCTCGATCCTTCTCCTCATCTTGGAGTGCGTCACGTCCTTGTTGAACATAACTCCGTCCAACACCTGCCGACGTTGAGCACCAAGCCAAGATCAAAAGAAGGGTTTGAAAAACAGCACCGAAAGAACATGCGAGAATGGAAAAGAGAAGGTCTGACACGTGATTCACAAGCCCAAAACCCAACCCAACCTCCAATCCGCTGGTTACGGGAATAGAGTTGTAAGCGTTATCACTGAATTAATAGCCCTCTGTAGTTCGGCCGAGGTGCGTTCGTTTCTTTCTTTCTCTGTGGGGCATCCCGGCATTCAACTAGTGTACTGTATGCATTATCTACCTGCACCCTCGCGTGTGAGAGTACTCTTGTACTAGAATGGCCGCCTCGAGCACCTTGCAGTACTTCATTCTCTCCCCAGAGGCACATCTACCTATATCTGCACGAATAGGAGTATTCATCATGTCCATACTCCATATCTTTGGCGTTCGAGTTACAGCATGCACGCACCATGCAGTCCTCCATCTCTACCACACGTACGTGTGCAGACAGCATAGCCTATTTTACGCGAACAACAAGATAGAAAATATAAAGACATGTAGAAAGAATTGAGATATATTGCCGCTCGAGTTACAGTTATGAGTGCTCCTGTATGTTATGACCGTAGCATATTACCCTGCAGTCCTCCATCTCTCCCCCGGGGATCTTCTCAACCCTCGCGTAGCGCTTCACGTCCACCTCCACGCGCCCGTCCACCACCGTTCGGACACGCTTCACCGCATCGATCGCCATCGACACCAACTTGTCGCCCCACCTGCCAGTAGGTCACATAAAACAACATGAGGAGTTAAAAGGCGACAAGTATCACATGTAAGGACCATTTGGACTGGACAACAGGTGATCATCACAAGATAATACACAAACGGTGTCAATAGCCATCCATATCGACTTCCTCACCCCAATCGCACAACAACTCAGCAGCACCAGCACCAACTTCAAATTGAGACCAGGAATTCTGTTTTAATGGCAACAACAACACAGCAGACAGCGCACCTGTGCGAAAACTTGGTTCCTACAGCGGCGTCTACCAGCTTCTTCAGCTGTGGACCGTTGTCCACGTCGATGGTCTCTGCCAGGGCATCGCAAGCGTCTAGCGCCGTCTGCAGGGCGCGCGCGTACCCCATCACGATCTACGGAATCCCCCCCCAGAGCCAGACACAAAAAACGGACAATACATACCGAAAGAAACACGGTCAGTGAGAGCTTGGCGGGGCCTCTCGACACAAGGAATACATGGAGTCTGATTTCACATTTGTGTCGTGAACATGAGGCTGAACGCACAGACGTGAAGTGCGACTATCGTTTTTTCGAGGTCGGTTACTCCACAAGCAAGGTAAGAGGCTGCCAACACCGAGAAGGGGACTCTAGGAAACATCTCATTGGCAGATCCCACGGAGAATCTCATCGAGAGAGCGAGAGCGAGAGCGAGTTCCTTGCACTTGTCGGTCGAGTTCCGCACGCCTTACCCAAACATCTTTGCGGTTGTGGAGCAATCGACCTGAGAAAAACGATCACACCGCACCCATGCGATCGCCCGTACTTCTACGTTACACAGCGTGCGGCAAAGAGCACAGAGGATCCCAGGAGCAGCGGACGTCTGGAATGACAGATACGTTACGCTGAAGGGCGGCATGCAATACAGGATTTGAAGCATCCACGCATGCGACGAAAAGACGATGCTGTCAATATTAACACTGCTGTTTTGCGATGGCGGGCACAGTAGGTCAGATAACCGGGCACCGCAGCCACGTGATGATAGGGACAAAAAGGGCACAGAAACGTACATTTAATCGACCTCATGTATCTAGTGTATTGTCGTGTACCTGCGTCGGGTGCACGCCCCTGGCGAGGATGGGTTCCGCCACCGCAAGCATCTCTCCGGCTGTTAACAACGCCAAGAATGTTGAGGGACAGGTCAGATGGGGAGACACAACCGATGATCGGCATCACAGGTAAGCGTAAGAGAAGCGACCATCACACACAACGCCCGGCGGTGCAATCCTCGCCAACACAACGAATGCACATCAACATCTTTTGTGATGAATGAAAAAGGCATTAGAGGGCAAACCTTGTACAATACCTTGTCGTTAATCGGTAGCATTGTTTACTCAAGTCAAGCGTTGACATTGACAGTATACAGCTACCTAGAACGACGACATGAGCACCAGCAACAACAAAACAACACCACAATTACATAACAACCAACCACTCACTGAGAATGATGACAGAAGTGGTACCATCTCCGACTTCCTCATCCTGAGCACGGCTGAGCTCGATCATGCTTTTGGCTGCCGGGTGGGCCACGTCAACCTTGAGAGGAGATTGTTTAACGACAGCAGTTTCAGCACCCGAGTGATCACCCAATCACGCTTTGGGGTAGATACTAAATGAAGGTTGGGACGTGTCTTGATCGTCGACCGATCTACCGATCTACCCACTTTCGCTTCACGATATGTTGTGCTTGATGTCATACCGACAGATAAAAAAAGCGAGTTTGTCGACCTTTCGCTTCTGGAGATGTTGCATGTTGTACGATGCAAGCATAAAAAGCTCTTGTTTACCATCTCTCTGTCTGCCGCTCACCTCTCGAAGGATGCAGTTGCCGTCGTTGGTAATGACGATACCGCCCATGGGATCCAGGAGCATCTTCAGCATAGACCTACAAGATAAAAACACAAATCAGTGGGTTAGACGAACACGGAAGATGAATACTCCCAGTTCAAACAACCAGCAGAAAAACACCTTTAGGGACGGAACGGGTTATTGACGCCGTCGTTGAAAAATAAAGTGCGCCACCAGCGCAACAACTGCTGTTCTATTACTTCCATGAGTACCTATTCTTGCAAGTTTCGGGGGTCGCAATCGACGGCCCTACCTGGTACATGGGAGGGGATTGGAAACGACGGCTTTTTACGGAGAGGCTTGTTCAACACGCCTTCTAGCCAGACAATTCCGATTTTCTCGCTCGGTATTCCAACAGTATACATACAACAGCAGTGACAGCAGTGATTCCAACACAGCCACGTCCCGTTGTCGGCTGAGACAGTCATGCTGGGGGGTGGTATTTAACGCCATAGGCACAACTGGTCAGCTGGCGTTTATTAGGTATTTTCTATTTGGCAGGATGCGTTTGGCAGTACAGCAGCTTGCACGAGTATGACTGCTTCACCTGTTTCTTCCCTGGCATATAGTGAGAGCATCGTCTGTGAGCTACGCGGGCTGTGTCGATGTTTTTTCCATAGTTGTCTATTGACAGTGGGTGGCCCGATATAGTGCCGGTTGAATAGTGCCGGTTGCCGGTATAGTGCCGGTGTTTTCGGCTCGCACACACTGGAATATCAAGTGTTTCTGTACTCTGAATAGTGCCGGTGCCCGGTATAGGGCCGGTAAATTTTCTCTGCACATACCGGCACTATATCGGGCCACCCACTGTAGTTTCGAAAAAACATCGTGTTGTACAGGAGACCATGTACTGTTGCGGACAAGAGATGGCAGGTGCACGATGTGCAATAGCGATGACCATATCGTTACGACGAAAATTCTCTGTGTGGATTCTTCACATAAGATAACCACAGCCCCGGACGGGCGAGCTAGGGCATGGCCAACACGTAGGATCTATATCCGGTCGCAAACATCACGCTGTCACCACGACTGACTTCTGTATCGCTGATGATAACCCAACTTTTCAAACGCTGCCGAGCAAGAACACACGACAATTTCAGCCTCCTCCCTTGTCTAAAACGGTAGCCGAACAACACACCAACCAATCCGAGCACACCTCTCCTCCGCCAACCGAAGACTGTTTCCCATACTAGCAGGCCCTCGCCGGCAGCGCTTACCTGGGTCCCAAGGTGGTCCTGATGATGTCCGCTACCGCCTTTGCGGCTGTGATATTTCCAAGCTGCGCTGCTCGCCCGGTTTCTCTCTTGGTGTTGACGGGCAGGACCATCACGGGGGCGCTCATGGTTGAGCCGGCTTCGCTGCGAGGACGAGTTTGCTACGCCGTTAGCTGCTGCGTGTTGCGTGAACTCCGCGAGAGTGGTGGCAGTGAACCTGCTGCTGAGTGTCCTGCTGAGTGTGGCTTCCTCGCTGCTGCTGCTGCTGTGCGGCAGGTTGGCAATCAAATCTGTTTGGCGCTTGCTCTAGCTAGATCCGTCGTTTGCGTGCTTGCACGGCAAGTGTACGATCTGCGATGATTATAACAGGCCCTTGCAATCTTGAGAGTAAAACTACAGGGATGGTTCGCTGCTCTGTCTTCCGTCGGGTTTGCGGGCAATACAGAGCAAAACCACAGCTCCACAGCTACCCGCGGCACGACGGCCAGCGACACGGAGGATATTTCTGAACAAGGTATGACGCAAAAGCGCTATCTGCGTGCCCCGTTCGACTGGTCTCGAGGCGCCGCGGCCAGACACAGAGACCCGAGGCTCGGCAGAGGAACCCAGGGCCGTGGAACCATGCAAATCTTCGGAAAGACCCTCACGGTGAGAAGGGAGGAGCTTGAAGGCATCGGCGCTTAACTCCTGCGGGGATGCAGTTTGTGCCTACTGATGCGTGGCCTGGGTTTGAGTTTTTGAGTCGAGGCAAGGCCGCTTCACGGCCAGAGAAGCACGGCCCACCAGCACCTGTTTGTGGCGGGATGGATAGATGGATAGCAGGGGGTCTAGGATGATTCGTTCGATATCGAATGCTTTGCTTGATTGTCCTTGTTCACTGAGCTTGACTTGAGTGCTACAGGGTGGGTTAAGAGAATGCACGGCAGCAGCACTACTGTCTCGTCAAGAGGTCGAAGCCGCATTTCCAGCAGCAGCAGGGGCGCCCGCGCTGTCCCTCTATGTGTTTGCCTGCAGCAGCAAAGCCCTGCTCGGTGATACGGCTCCGATGTGGGACAGCTAGCTCTGCTTTTGAAATGCGTGAGGTGAAAGGGTAGCACATGCCGAACGGAAGCTCAAGCTAAAATGTAACCAAAATGACAGCCCTTTAGGTTAAGTTGGTATACAGCAGACAACACCGGATGTGCGACGAGCGTGTGTGATTGGTTGGTTTAGTCCGCTTTACTGGCTCGGACTCTCTTCCAGCAGTCCCGCCGCAGCTCGATTCGATCGCTTCGACAGGAGACCCTGCAATGTATGGCGGCTTGTTGCGTCAAAATCCCTATGGTAAAGCTGTCTGGGTAGGGTGGGACGCACGACACCATTTTATTTCACCTATTGGTAAGTTCACATGTGGAAACTTTGACACGAACACCAATATCAGAGGCGACATGTCCGCCTTCCCTTCTGGGAGGTTTCAGGTAAAACTTACGTGTCTAGAGCACCTTGTAACAGCGGAGGGAGCACCTCGGCTGCTGTTGCTGTAGTTGGAGCCGGCTGCCGATCAGCCTGCAATAAAGTCAAAGGGCAGTTGGACCAGGATGAACCGGGAGAAAGCTCAAAACCGATCTGTCTCTGCTGTACAGCCATCCTCGACGAACAATCACGCCTCACCCTGCAACACCGCCGTAATATGGTACTGTACTCACTCACTTCGCCCGGCACCCATTCCCCGACATGGCCTACAATACTGCTGTACCTCTCGCTTACCTCTCGCTGCTTCTGTGCGCGTCTTGATCTCATATTTTCCGCATGCACCTTCAGGGGAGGACTATCACTTTGGATGTAGCGCCGTCCGACACGATCGACGGTGTCAAGCAGACCATCCAGGACAGGGAAGGTGAGTCACTTGACTGGCCTTGTGATGGGGGTGGCGTGAAACGATTGGCGTGTCTCTCACCCTAGACATGAAAGCCCAGGCGTGGCGTTTTCTCATGGGCGTGGGTGTGTACGATGGAGAAGGGAATTGTGGTGGAGCTATGCCATGCGTGAGCCAAACCGTTCTTCTAAGGACGAAGATTTTAACAACTGCGGTGCCTCAGAACTTCAGGGTGTAAAGCTGGCCAAGTTGTGTCACAGCGACCACATCCAACGTGCATCTGCTGGACTACGTTTGTCAACGTTGGATGTATACGTCTTGCCGCGTTGTATGGATAACCGCGTTCGTATTGCACCGCTCCGTTTCGACACTCTATACTTGTCATGGCCCCGACTGACTGATGTGGGACGATTCGCTTGCTGGATGGCCCATTCCGCCACTCCGTGTGATGGGTCACAGGGATCCCTGCCAGCCAGCAGCGTTTGGTGTTCGCCGCCAAGCAGCTGGAGGATGGCCGCACTCTCTCCGACTACAACGTCGAGCAGGCAAGAAGGGAGCTTATTTAGTCGTTCGTTCATGGCATGACTTTTTGCATGGCGGTAAGCTTTGCTGCGTTCATCGCCAAATACGTGGTCATTGGACAAGTACATAACTTCTGCTGATGTCACAACCAGTGGTATGGTGATTTGGAAGAACTGGGTCTCATGGGTACCTAAATAGTTGCGTTTTTGTCCCTGTGCTGTTCGTGTGTATAATGTCTTGCGCCAAGTGGTGGGATGGCACGGGTCATCGGTATGGCATGCCTATGGCAACTCTCAGACAGCCGACAACAGACGATCCACCAGTCGCGCTCGCGGTGTTATCCACCTCTGTTCGAGTTTGATCGGAAAGATGCATCGGGACCGTGTTTGCCTGCTTCAATGATTGCAGCACGTTGAGCATCGTCCTCATTGCTGGTCTTTACCTTGGCCTTGGCCTTGGCGGGAGCTAGCTCCCTTTTGCTGCCTTCCCTAAACGCGCGATCACCCTGCGTTTTGTGTTTGTGCCAAAGCATTGTTGTCCGTCTCTGAAGTTGCCTCCATACGTACCCCAGACTCCGTAATCAAACGAGACGTTATTAGCAAAAAGGCCGCTCTTGGATGCAATCTGCAGGTTGTTCACGGCGCGATATTTTCCACAACAGGGCGGAGCGGAGCGGTTTGAACCGCTCCGCTCAGTGATTTCTACGAAAGACAACCGCTCCTTCAGTAAATATTTCGAGAAGAGGAAAACTGGTGAACAGCAGGCGTAATTTTCTACAGTATCCGTTCGGCAACGACAGCAGCCCC